>LR990193.1:13637500-13642500 GCA_905147375.1 Hylaea fasciaria
TGAATACATTGAATACATTAAATTAAAATCACTCTTTTGGCTGTAACTTTCTCTAAATTCATTATATCTTCGCGGTTTCTGCACCGATTAACCAGGGATAGCGCCCCCCAGAGGACCCGCACCCTAGGGGAGCGAAATCGCGAAAAAATCAAAAAAAAAAAAAAAAAAAAAAAAAAAAAAAAAAAAAAAAAAAAAACCGTACCTAACCTAACCTAACCTAACCGACCTCAAAAGTTGTAATAATATAGACGTGTAGTATATCATCGGACGCGTACTCGCGAGCCCTACGCATACATATTGTTGTCAAAGTCGCAAAACCACCTCTGAGCCGAAATTTTGGCAATTAATCGAAATTTACTTGAATACATTGAATACATTAAATTAAAATCACTCTTTTGGCTGCAACTTTCTCTAAATTCATTATATCTTCGCGGTTTCTGCACCGATTAACCAGGGATAGCGCCCCCCAGAGGACCCGCACCCTAGGGGAGCGAAATCGCGAAAAAATAAAAAAAAAAAAAAAAAAAAAAAAAAAAAAAAAAAAAAAACCTAACCTAACCTAACCCAACCTAACCGACCTCAAAAGTTGTAATAATATAGACGTGTAGTATATCATCGGACGCGTACTCGCGAGCCCTACGCATACATATTGTTGTCAAAGTCGCAAAACCACCTCTGAGCCGAAATTTTGGCAATTAATCGAAATTTACTTGAATACATTGAATACATTAAATTAAAATCACTCTTTTGGCTGTAACTTTCTCTAAATTCATTATATCTTCGCGGTTTCTGCACCGATTAACCAGGGATAGCGCCCCCCAGAGGACCCGCACCCTAGGGGAGCGAAATCGCGAAAAAATCAAAAAAAAAAAAAAAAAAAAAAAAAAAAAAAAAAAAAAAAAAAAAAAAAAAAAAACCTAACCTAACCTAACCTAACCTAACCGACCTCAAAAGTTGTAATAATATAGACGTGTAGTATATCATCGGACGCGTACTCGCGAGCCCTACGCATACATATTGTTGTCAAAGTCGCAAAACCACCTCTGAGCCGAAATTTTGGCAATTAATCGAAATTTACTTGAATACATTGAATACATTAAATTAAAATCACTCTTTTGGCTGTAACTTTCTCTAAATTCATTATATCTTCGCGGTTTCTGCACCGATTAACCAGGGATAGCGCCCCCCAGAGGACCCGCACCCTAGGGGAGCGAAATCGCGAAAAAATCAAAAAAAAAAAAAAAAAAAAAAAAAAAAAAAAAAAAAAAAAAAAAAAAACCTAACCTAACCTAACCTAACCTAACCGACCTCAAAAGTTGTAATAATATAGACGTGTAGTATATCATCGGACGCGTACTCGCGAGCCCTACGCATACATATTGTTGTCAAAGTCGCAAAACCACCTCTGAGCCGAAATTTTGGCAATTAATCGAAATTTACTTGAATACATTGAATACATTAAATTAAAATCACTCTTTTGGCTGTAACTTTCTCTAAATTCATTATATCTTCGCGGTTTCTGCACCGATTAACCAGGGATAGCGCCCCCCAGAGGACCCGCACCCTAGGGGAGCGAAATCGCGAAAAAATAAAAAAAAAAAAAAAAAAAAAAAAAAAAAACCTAACCTAACCTAACCTAACCTAACCGACCTCAAAAGTTGTAATAATATAGACGTGTAGTATATCATCGGACGCGTACTCGCGAGCCCTACGCATACATATTGTTGTCAAAGTCGCAAAACCACCTCTGAGCCGAAATTTTGGCAATTAATCGAAATTTACTTGAATACATTGAATACATTAAATTAAAATCACTCTTTTGGCTGTAACTTTCTCTAAATTCATTATATCTTCGCGGTTTCTGCACCGATTAACCAGGGATAGCGCCCCCCAGAGGACCCGCACCCTAGGGGAGCGAAATCGCGAAAAAATAAAAAAAAAAAAAAAAAAAAAAAAAAAAAAAAAAAAAAAAAACCTAACCTAACCAAACCTAACCTAACCGACCTCAAAAGTTGTAATAATATAGACGTGTAGTATATCATCGGACGCGTACTCGCGAGCCCTACGCATACATATTGTTGTCAAAGTCGCAAAACCACCTCTGAGCCGAAATTTTGGCAATTAATCGAAATTTACTTGAATACATTGAATACATTAAATTAAAATCACTCTTTTGGCTGTAACTTTCTCTAAATTCATTATATCTTCGCGGTTTCTGCACCGATTAACCAGGGATAGCGCCCCCCAGAGGACCCGCACCCTAGGGGAGCGAAAACGCGAAATATTTTGCACACTTTTGCATTTGTTCGAAAATTTGCCTTAGAAAAAATTCACCTTAGGAAGACAGCAATCAATAGTGACCGACATCAAAAGTTCTACTGACATACAAGTGTAGCATACCATTGGAAGCGTATTCGCGAGCCCTACACGTAGATACTCTTGCCGAAGTCAAAAAACCACCCCTGTGCCGAAATTTTGGCATTTACTCTAAATTTAATTGAATTCCATACTATAAATACACCTTTTTGGCTGTAACTTTCTCTAAATTCATTATATCTTCGCGGTTTCTGCACCGATTAACCAGGGATAGCGCCCCCCAGAGGACCCGCACCCTAGGGGAGCGAAATCGCGAAAAAATAAAAAAAAAAAAAAAAAAAAAAAAAAAAAAAAACCTAACCTAACCTAACCTAACCTAACCGACCTCAAAAGTTGTAATAATATAGACGTGTAGTATATCATCGGACGCGTACTCGCGAGCCCTACGCATACATATTGTTGTCAAAGTCGCAAAACCACCTCTGAGCCGAAATTTTGGCAATTAATCGAAATTTACTTGAATACATTGAATACATTAAATTAAAATCACTCTTTTGGCTGTAACTTTCTCTAAATTCATTATATCTTCGCGGTTTCTGCACCGATTAACCAGGGATAGCGCCCCCCAGAGGACCCGCACCCTAGGGGAGCGAAATCGCGAAAAAATCAAAAAAAAAAAAAAAAAAAAAAAAAAAAAAAAAAAAAAAAAAAAAAAAAAACCTAACCTAACCTAACCTAACCTAACCGACCTCAAAAGTTGTAATAATATAGACGTGTAGTATATCATCGGACGCGTACTCGCGAGCCCTACGCATACATATTGTTGTCAAAGTCGCAAAACCACCTCTGAGCCGAAATTTTGGCAATTAATCGAAATTTACTTGAATACATTGAATACATTAAATTAAAATCACTCTTTTGGCTGTAACTTTCTCTAAATTCATTATATCTTCGCGGTTTCTGCACCGATTAACCAGGGATAGCGCCCCCCAGAGGACCCGCACCCTAGGGGAGCGAAATCGCGAAAAAATAAAAAAAAAAAAAAAAAAAAAAAAAAAAAAAAAACCTAACCTAACCTAACCTAACCTAACCGACCTCAAAAGTTGTAATAATATAGACGTGTAGTATATCATCGGACGCGTACTCGCGAGCCCTACGCATACATATTGTTGTCAAAGTCGCAAAACCACCTCTGAGCCGAAATTTTGGCAATTAATCGAAATTTACTTGAATACATTGAATACATTAAATTAAAATCACTCTTTTGGCTGTAACTTTCTCTAAATTCATTATATCTTCGCGGTTTCTGCACCGATTAACCAGGGATAGCGCCCCCCAGAGGACCCGCACCCTAGGGGAGCGAAATCGCGAAAAAATCAAAAAAAAAAAAAAAAAAAAAAAAAAAAAAAAAAAACCTAACCTAACCTAACCTAACCCAACCGACCTCAAAAGTTGTAATAATATAGACGTGTAGTATATCATCGGACGCGTACTCGCGAGCCCTACGCATACATATTGTTGTCAAAGTCGCAAAACCACCTCTGAGCCGAAATTTTGGCAATTAATCGAAATTTACTTGAATACATTGAATACATTAAATTAAAATCACTCTTTTGGCTGTAACTTTCTCTAAATTCATTATATCTTCGCGGTTTCTGCACCGATTAACCAGGGATAGCGCCCCCCAGAGGACCCGCACCCTAGGGGAGCGAAATCGCGAAAAAATAAAAAAAAAAAAAAAAAAAAAAAAAAAAAAAAAAAAAAAAAAAAAAAAAACCTAACCTAACCTAACCTAACCTAACCGACCTCAAAAGTTGTAATAATATAGACGTGTAGTATATCATCGGACGCGTACTCGCGAGCCCTACGCATACATATTGTTGTCAAAGTCGCAAAACCACCTCTGAGCCGAAATTTTGGCAATTAATCGAAATTTACTTGAATACATTGAATACATTAAATTAAAATCACTCTTTTGGCTGTAACTTTCTCTAAATTCATTATATCTTCGCGGTTTCTGCACCGATTAACCAGGGATAGCGCCCCCCAGAGGACCCGCACCCTAGGGGAGCGAAATCGCGAAAAAATCAAAAAAAAAAAAAAAAAAAAAAAAAAAACAAAAACCTAACCTAACCTAACCTAACCTAACCGACCTCAAAAGTTGTAATAATATAGACGTGTAGTATATCATCGGACGCGTACTCGCGAGCCCTACGCATACATATTGTTGTCAAAGTCGCAAAACCACCTCTGAGCCGAAATTTTGGCAATTAATCGAAATTTACTTGAATACATTGAATACATTAAATTAAAATCACTCTTTTGGCTGTAACTTTCTCTAAATTCATTATATCTTCGCGGTTTCTGCACCGATTAACCAGGGATAGCGCCCCCCAGAGGACCCGCACCCTAGGGGAGCGAAATCGCGAAAAAATAAAAAAAAAAAAAAAAAAAAAAAAAAAAAAAAAAACCTAACCTAACCTAACCTAACCTAACCGACCTCAAAAGTTGTAATAATATAGACGTGTAGTATATCATCGGACGCGTACTCGCGAGCCCTACGCATACATATTGTTGTCAAAGTCGCAAAACCACCTCTGAGCCGAAATTTTGGCAATTAATCGAAATTTACTTGAATACATTGAATACATTAAATTAAAATCACTCTTTTGGCTGTAACTTTC
>LR990193.1:13652500-13662500 GCA_905147375.1 Hylaea fasciaria
TGTATGCGTAGGGCTCGCGAGTACGCGTCCGATGATATACTACACGTCTATATTATTACAACTTTTGAGGTCGGTTAGGTTAGGTTAGGTTAGGTTAGGTTTTTTTTTTTTTTTTTTTTTTTTTTTTTTTTTTTTTTTTTTTCGCGATTTCGCTCCCCTAGGGTGCGGGTCCTCTGGGGGGGCGCTATCCCTGGTTAATCGGTGCAGAAACCGCGAAGATATAATGAATTTAGAGAAAGTTACAGCCAAAAGAGTGATTTTAATTTAATGTATTCAATGTATTCAAGTAGATTTCGATTAATTGCCAAAATTTCGGCTCAGAGGTGGTTTTGCGACTTTGACAACAATATGTATGCGTAGGGCTCGCGAGTACGCGTCCGATGATATACTACACGTCTATATTATTACAACTTTTGAGGTCGGTTAGGTTAGGTTAGGTTAGGTTAGGTTTTTTTTTTTTTTTTTTTTTTTTTTTTTTTTTTTTTTTTTTTTTTTCGCGATTTCGCTCCCCTAGGGTGCGGGTCCTCTGGGGGGCGCTATCCCTGGTTAATCGGTGCAGAAACCGCGAAGATATAATGAATTTAGAGAAAGTTACAGCCAAAAGAGTGATTTTAATTTAATGTATTCAATGTATTCAAGTAAATTTCGATTAATTGCCAAAATTTCGGCTCAGAGGTGGTTTTGCGACTTTGACAACAATATGTATGCGTAGGGCTCGCGAGTACGCGTCCGATGATATACTACACGTCTATATTATTACAACTTTTGAGGTCGGTTAGGTTAGGTTAGGTTAGGTTAGGTTTTTTTTTTTTTTTTTTTTTTTATTTTTTTTTTTTTTTTTTTCGCGATTTCGCTCCCCTAGGGTGCGGGTCCTCTGGGGGGCGCTATCCCTGGTTAATCGGTGCAGAAACCGCGAAGATATAATGAATTTAGAGAAAGTTACAGCCAAAAGAGTGATTTTAATTTAATGTATTCAATGTATTCAAGTAAATTTCGATTAATTGCCAAAATTTCGGCTCAGAGGTGGTTTTGCGACTTTGACAACAATATGTATGCGTAGGGCTCGCGAGTACGCGTCCGATGATATACTACACGTCTATATTATTACAACTTTTGAGGTCGGTTAGGTTAGGTTAGGTTAGGTTAGGTTTTTTTTTTTTTTTTTTTTTTTTTTTTTTTTTTTTATTTTTTCGCGATTTCGCTCCCCTAGGGTGCGGGTCCTCTGGGGGGCGCTATCCCTGGTTAATCGGTGCAGAAACCGCGAAGATATAATGAATTTAGAGAAAGTTACAGCCAAAAGAGTGATTTTAATTTAATGTATTCAATGTATTCAAGTAAATTTCGATTAATTGCCAAAATTTCGGCTCAGAGGTGGTTTTGCGACTTTGACAACAATATGTATGCGTAGGGCTCGCGAGTACGCGTCCGATGATATACTACACGTCTATATTATTACAACTTTTGAGGTCGGTTAGGTTAGGTTAGGTTAGGTTAGGTTTTTTTTTTTTATTTTTTTTTTTTTATTTTTTTTGATTTTTTCGCGATTTCGCTCCCCTAGGGTGCGGGTCCTCTGGGGGGCGCTATCCCTGGTTAATCGGTGCAGAAACCGCGAAGATATAATGAATTTAGAGAAAGTTACAGCCAAAAGAGTGATTTTAATTTAATGTATTCAATGTATTCAAGTAAATTTCGATTAATTGCCAAAATTTCGGCTCAGAGGTGGTTTTGCGACTTTGACAACAATATGTATGCGTAGGGCTCGCGAGTACGCGTCCGATGATATACTACACGTCTATATTATTACAACTTTTGAGGTCGGTTAGGTTAGGTTAGGTTAGGTTAGGTTTTTTTTTTTTTTTTTTTTTTTTTATTTTTTTTATTTTTTCGCGATTTCGCTCCCCTAGGGTGCGGGTCCTCTGGGGGGCGCTATCCCTGGTTAATCGGTGCAGAAACCGCGAAGATATAATGAATTTAGAGAAAGTTACAGCCAAAAGAGTGATTTTAATTTAATGTATTCAATGTATTCAAGTAAATTTCGATTAATTGCCAAAATTTCGGCTCAGAGGTGGTTTTGCGACTTTGACAACAATATGTATGCGTAGGGCTCGCGAGTACGCGTCCGATGATATACTACACGTCTATATTATTACAACTTTTGAGGTCGGTTAGGTTAGGTTAGGTTAGGTTAGGTTTTTTTTTTTTTTTTTTTTTTTTTTTTTTTTTTTTTTTTTTTTTTTTTTTTTTGATTTTTTCGCGATTTCGCTCCCCTAGGGTGCGGGTCCTCTGGGGGGCGCTATCCCTGGTTAATCGGTGCAGAAACCGCGAAGATATAATGAATTTAGAGAAAGTTACAGCCAAAAGAGTGATTTTAATTTAATGTATTCAATGTATTCAAGTAAATTTCGATTAATTGCCAAAATTTCGGCTCAGAGGTGGTTTTGCGACTTTGACAACAATATGTATGCGTAGGGCTCGCGAGTACGCGTCCGATGATATACTACACGTCTATATTATTACAACTTTTGAGGTCGGTTAGGTTAGGTTAGGTTAGGTTAGGTTTTTTTTTTTTTTTTTTTTTTTTTTTTTTTTTATTTTTTCGCGATTTCGCTCCCCTAGGGTGCGGGTCCTCTGGGGGGCGCTATCCCTGGTTAATCGGTGCAGAAACCGCGAAGATATAATGAATTTAGAGAAAGTTACAGCCAAAAAGGTGTATTTATAGTATGGAATTCAATTAAATTTAGAGTAAATGCCAAAATTTCGGCACAGGGGTGGTTTTTTGACTTCGGCAAGAGTATCTACGTGTAGGGCTCGCGAATACGCTTCCAATGGTATGCTACACTTGTATGTCAGTAGAACTTTTGATGTCGGTCACTATTGATTGCTGTCTTCCTAAGGTGAATTTTTTCTAAGGCAAATTTTCGAACAAATGCAAAAGTGTGCAAAATATTTCGCGTTTTCGCTCCCCTAGGGTGCGGGTCCTCTGGGGGGCGCTATCCCTGGTTAATCGGTGCAGAAACCGCGAAGATATAATGAATTTAGAGAAAGTTACAGCCAAAAGAGTGATTTTAATTTAATGTATTCAATGTATTCAAGTAAATTTCGATTAATTGCCAAAATTTCGGCTCAGAGGTGGTTTTGCGACTTTGACAACAATATGTATGCGTAGGGCTCGCGAGTACGCGTCCGATGATATACTACACGTCTATATTATTACAACTTTTGAGGTCGGTTAGGTTAGGTTAGGTTAGGTTAGGTTTTTTTTTTTTTTTTTTTTTTTTTTTTTTTTTTTTTTTTTTGATTTTTTCGCGATTTCGCTCCCCTAGGGTGCGGGTCCTCTGGGGGGCGCTATCCCTGGTTAATCGGTGCAGAAACCGCGAAGATATAATGAATTTAGAGAAAGTTACAGCCAAAAGAGTGATTTTAATTTAATGTATTCAATGTATTCAAGTAAATTTCGATTAATTGCCAAAATTTCGGCTCAGAGGTGGTTTTGCGACTTTGACAACAATATGTATGCGTAGGGCTCGCGAGTACGCGTCCGATGATATACTACACGTCTATATTATTACAACTTTTGAGGTCGGTTAGGTTAGGTTAGGTTAGGTTAGGTTTTTTTTTTTTTTTTTTTTTTTTTTTTTTTTTATTTTTTCGCGATTTCGCTCCCCTAGGGTGCGGGTCCTCTGGGGGGCGCTATCCCTGGTTAATCGGTGCAGAAACCGCGAAGATATAATGAATTTAGAGAAAGTTACAGCCAAAAAGGTGTATTTATAGTATGGAATTCAATTAAATTTAGAGTAAATGCCAAAATTTCGGCACAGGGGTGGTTTTTTGACTTCGGCAAGAGTATCTACGTGTAGGGCTCGCGAATACGCTTCCAATGGTATGCTACACTTGTATGTCAGTAGAACTTTTGATGTCGGTCACTATTGATTGCTGTCTTCCTAAGGTGAATTTTTTCTAAGGCAAATTTTCGAACAAATGCAAAAGTGTGCAAAATATTTCGCGTTTTCGCTCCCCTAGGGTGCGGGTCCTCTGGGGGGCGCTATCCCTGGTTAATCGGTGCAGAAACCGCGAAGATATAATGAATTTAGAGAAAGGTACAGCCAAAAGAGTGATTTTAATTTAATGTATTCAATGTATTCAAGTAAATTTCGATTAATTGCCAAAATTTCGGCTCAGAGGTGGTTTTGCGACTTTGACAACAATATGTATGCGTAGGGCTCGCGAGTACGCGTCCGATGATATACTACACGTCTATATTATTACAACTTTTGAGGTCGGTTAGGTTAGGTTAGGTTTGGTTAGGTTTTTTTTTTTTTTTTTTTTTTTTTTTTTTTTTTTTTTTTTTGATTTTTTCGCGATTTCGCTCCCCTAGGGTGCGGGTCCTCTGGGGGGCGCTATCCCTGGTTAATCGGTGCAGAAACCGCGAAGATATAATGAATTTAGAGAAAGTTACAGCCAAAAGAGTGATTTTAATTTAATGTATTCAATGTATTCAAGTAAATTTAGATTAATTGCCAAAATTTCGGCTCAGAGGTGGTTTTGCGACTTTGACAACAATATGTATGCGTAGGGCTCGCGAGTACGCGTCCGATGATATACTACACGTCTATATTATTACAACTTTTGAGGTCGGTTAGGTTAGGTTAGGTTAGGTTAGGTTTTTTTTTTTTTTTTTTTTTTTTTTTTTTTTTTTTTTTTTTTTTTTTTTTTTTTTTTGATTTTTTCGCGATTTCGCTCCCCTAGGGTGCGGGTCCTCTGGGGGGCGCTATCCCTGGTTAATCGGTGCAGAAACCGCGAAGATATAATGAATTTAGAGAAAGTTACAGCCAAAAAGGTGTATTTATAGTATGGAATTCAATTAAATTTAGAGTAAATGCCAAAATTTCGGCACAGGGGTGGTTTTTTGACTTCGGCAAGAGTATCTACGTGTAGGGCTCGCGAATACGCTTCCAATGGTATGCTACACTTGTATGTCAGTAGAACTTTTGATGTCGGTCACTATTGATTGCTGTCTTCCTAAGGTGAATTTTTTCTAAGGCAAATTTTCGAACAAATGCAAAAGTGTGCAAAATATTTCGCGTTTTCGCTCCCCTAGGGTGCGGGTCCTCTGGGGGGCGCTATCCCTGGTTAATCGGTGCAGAAACCGCGAAGATATAATGAATTTAGAGAAAGTTACAGCCAAAAGAGTGATTTTAATTTAATGTATTCAATGTATTCAAGTAAATTTCGATTAATTGCCAAAATTTCGGCTCAGAGGTGGTTTTGCGACTTTGACAACAATATGTATGCGTAGGGCTCGCGAGTACGCGTCCGATGATATACTACACGTCTATATTATTACAACTTTTGGGGTCGGTTAGGTTAGGTTAGGTTAGGTTAGGTTTTTTTTTTTTTTTGTTTTTTTTTGTTTTTTTTTTTTTTTTTTTTTTTTCGCGATTTCGCTCCCCTAGGGTGCGGGTCCTCTGGGGGGCGCTATCCCTGGTTAATCGGTGCAGAAACCGCGAAGATATAATGAATTTAGAGAAAGTTACAGCCAAAAGAGTGATTTTAATTTAATGTATTCAATGTATTCAAGTAAATTTCGATTAATTGCCAAAATTTCGGCTCAGAGGTGGTTTTGCGACTTTGACAACAATATGTATGCGTAGGGCTCGCGAGTACGCGTCCGATGATATACTACACGTCTATATTATTACAACTTTTGAGGTCGGTTAGGTTAGGTTAGGTTAGGTTAGGTTTTTTTTTTATTTTTTTTTTTTTTTTTTTTTTTTATTTTTTCGCGATTTCGCTCCCCTAGGGTGCGGGTCCTCTGGGGGGCGCTATCCCTGGTTAATCGGTGCAGAAACCGCGAAGATATAATGAATTTAGAGAAAGTTACAGCCAAAAGAGTGATTTTAATTTAATGTATTCAATGTATTCAAGTAGATTTCGATTAATTGCCAAAATTTCGGCTCAGAGGTGGTTTTGCGACTTTGACAACAATATGTATGCGTAGGGCTCGCGAGTACGCGTCCGATGATATACTACACGTCTATATTATTACAACTTTTGAGGTCGGTTAGGTTAGGTTAGGTTAGGTTAGGTTTTTTTTTTTTTTTTTTTTTTTTTTTTTTTTTTTTTTTTTTCGCGATTTCGCTCCCCTAGGGTGCGGGTCCTCTGGGGGGCGCTATCCCTGGTTAATCGGTGCAGAAACCGCGAAGATATAATGAATTTAGAGAAAGTTACAGCCAAAAGAGTGATTTTAATTTAATGTATTCAATGTATTCAAGTAAATTTCGATTAATTGCCAAAATTTCGGCTCAGAGGTGGTTTTGCGACTTTGACAACAATATGTATGCGTAGGGCTCGCGAGTACGCGTCCGATGATATACTACACGTCTATATTATTACAACTTTTGAGGTCGGTTAGGTTAGGTTAGGTTAGGTTAGGTTTTTTTTTTTTTTTTTTTTTTTTTTTTTTTTTTTTTTATTTTTTCGCGATTTCGCTCCCCTAGGGTGCGGGTCCTCTGGGGGGCGCTATCCCTGGTTAATCGGTGCAGAAACCGCGAAGATATAATGAATTTAGAGAAAGTTACAGCCAAAAGAGTGATTTTAATTTAATGTATTCAATGTATTCAAGTAAATTTCGATTAATTGCCAAAATTTCGGCTCAGAGGTGGTTTTGCGACTTTGACAACAATATGTATGCGTAGGGCTCGCGAGTACGCGTCCGATGATATACTACACGTCTATATTATTACAACTTTTGAGGTCGGTTAGGTTAGGTTAGGTTAGGTTAGGTTTTTTTTTTTTATTTTTTTTTTTTTTTTTTTTTTGATTTTTTCGCGATTTCGCTCCCCTAGGGTGCGGGTCCTCTGGGGGGCGCTATCCCTGGTTAATCGGTGCAGAAACCGCGAAGATATAATGAATTTAGAGAAAGTTACAGCCAAAAGAGTGATTTTAATTTAATGTATTCAATGTATTCAAGTAAATTTCGATTAATTGCCAAAATTTCGGCTCAGAGGTGGTTTTGCGACTTTGACAACAATATGTATGCGTAGGGCTCGCGAGTACGCGTCCGATGATATACTACACGTCTATATTATTACAACTTTTGAGGTCGGTTAGGTTAGGTTAGGTTAGGTTAGGTTTTTTTTTTTTTTTTTTTTTTTTTTTTTTTTTTTTTTTTTTTTTTTTTTTTGATTTTTTCGCGATTTCGCTCCCCTAGGGTGCGGGTCCTCTGGGGGGCGCTATCCCTGGTTAATCGGTGCAGAAACCGCGAAGATATAATGAATTTAGAGAAAGTTACAGCCAAAAAGGTGTATTTATAGTATGGAATTCAATTAAATTTAGAGTAAATGCCAAAATTTCGGCACAGGGGTGGTTTTTTGACTTCGGCAAGAGTATCTACGTGTAGGGCTCGCGAATACGCTTCCAATGGTATGCTACACTTGTATGTCAGTAGAACTTTTGATGTCGGTCACTATTGATTGCTGTCTTCCTAAGGTGAATTTTTTCTAAGGCAAATTTTCGAACAAATGCAAAAGTGTGCAAAATATTTCGCGTTTTCGCTCCCCTAGGGTGCGGGTCCTCTGGGGGGCGCTATCCCTGGTTAATCGGTGCAGAAACCGCGAAGATATAATGAATTTAGAGAAAGTTACAGCCAAAAGAGTGATTTTAATTTAATGTATTCAATGTATTCAAGTAAATTTCGATTAATTGCCAAAATTTCGGCTCAGAGGTGGTTTTGCGACTTTGACAACAATATGTATGCGTAGGGCTCGCGAGTACGCGTCCGATGATATACTACACGTCTATATTATTACAACTTTTGAGGTCGGTTAGGTTAGGTTAGGTTAGGTTAGGTTTTTTTTTTTTATTTTTTTTTTTTTTTTTTTTTTGATTTTTTCGCGATTTCGCTCCCCTAGGGTGCGGGTCCTCTGGGGGGCGCTATCCCTGGTTAATCGGTGCAGAAACCGCGAAGATATAATGAATTTAGAGAAAGTTACAGCCAAAAGAGTGATTTTAATTTAATGTATTCAATGTATTCAAGTAAATTTCGATTAATTGCCAAAATTTCGGCTCAGAGGTGGTTTTGCGACTTTGACAACAATATGTATGCGTAGGGCTCGCGAGTACGCGTCCGATGATATACTACACGTCTATATTATTACAACTTTTGAGGTCGGTTAGGTTAGGTTAGGTTAGGTTAGGTTTTTTTTTTTTTTTTTTTTTTTTTTTTTTTTTTTTTTTTTTTTTTTTTTTTGATTTTTTCGCGATTTCGCTCCCCTAGGGTGCGGGTCCTCTGGGGGGCGCTATCCCTGGTTAATCGGTGCAGAAACCGCGAAGATATAATGAATTTAGAGAAAGTTACAGCCAAAAAGGTGTATTTATAGTATGGAATTCAATTAAATTTAGAGTAAATGCCAAAATTTCGGCACAGGGGTGGTTTTTTGACTTCGGCAAGAGTATCTACGTGTAGGGCTCGCGAATACGCTTCCAATGGTATGCTACACTTGTATGTCAGTAGAACTTTTGATGTCGGTCACTATTGATTGCTGTCTTCCTAAGGTGAATTTTTTCTAAGGCAAATTTTCGAACAAATGCAAAAGTGTGCAAAATATTTCGCGTTTTCGCTCCCCTAGGGTGCGGGTCCTCTGGGGGGCGCTATCCCTGGTTAATCGGTGCAGAAACCGCGAAGATATAATGAATTTAGAGAAAGTTACAGCCAAAAGAGTGATTTTAATTTAATGTATTCAATGTATTCAAGTAAATTTCGATTAATTGCCAAAATTTCGGCTCAGAGGTGGTTTTGCGACTTTGACAACAATTATGTATGCGTAGGGCTCGCGAGTACGCGTCCGATGATATACTACACGTCTATATTATTACAACTTTTGAGGTCGGTTAGGTTAGGTTAGGTTAGGTTAGGTTTTTTTTTTTTTTTGTTTTTTTTTGTTTTTTTTTTTTTTTTTTTTTTTTTCGCGATTTCGCTCCCCTAGGGTGCGGGTCCTCTGGGGGGCGCTATCCCTGGTTAATCGGTGCAGAAACCGCGAAGATATAATGAATTTAGAGAAAGTTACAGCCAAAAGAGTGATTTTAATTTAATGTATTCAATGTATTCAAGTAAATTTCGATTAATTGCCAAAATTTCGGCTCAGAGGTGGTTTTGCGACTTTGACAACAATATGTATGCGTAGGGCTCGCGAGTACGCGTCCGATGATATACTACACGTCTATATTATTACAACTTTTGAGGTCGGTTAGGTTAGGTTAGGTTAGGTTAGGTTTTTTTTTTATTTTTTTTTTTTTTTTTTTTTTTTTTTTTTTCGCGATTTCGCTCCCCTAGGGTGCGGGTCCTCTGGGGGGCGCTATCCCTGGTTAATCGGTGCAGAAACCGCGAAGATATAATGAATTTAGAGAAAGTTACAGCCAAAAGAGTGATTTTAATTTAATGTATTCAATGTATTCAAGTAGATTTCGATTAATTGCCAAAATTTCGGCTCAGAGGTGGTTTTGCGACTTTGACAACAATATGTATGCGTAGGGCTCGCGAGTACGCGTCCGATGATATACTACACGTCTATATTATTACAACTTTTGAGGTCGGTTAGGTTAGGTTAGGTTAGGTTAGGTTTTTTTTTTTTTTTTTTTTTTTTTTTTTTTTTTTTTTTTTTCGCGATTTCGCTCCCCTAGGGTGCGGGTCCTCTGGGGGGCGCTATCCCTGGTTAATCGGTGCAGAAACCGCGAAGATATAATGAATTTAGAGAAAGTTACAGCCAAAAGAGTGATTTTAATTTAATGTATTCAATGTATTCAAGTAAATTTCGATTAATTGCCAAAATTTCGGCTCAGAGGTGGTTTTGCGACTTTGACAACAATATGTATGCGTAGGGCTCGCGAGTACGCGTCCGATGATATACTACACGTCTATATTATTACAACTTTTGAGGTCGGTTAGGTTAGGTTAGGTTAGGTTAGGTTTTTTTTTTTTTTTTTTTTTTTTTTTTTTTTTTTT
>LR990193.1:13667500-13680000 GCA_905147375.1 Hylaea fasciaria
AATTTAATGTATTCAATGTATTCAAGTAAATTTCGATTAATTGCCAAAATTTCGGCTCAGAGGTGGTTTTGCGACTTTGACAACAATATGTATGCGTAGGGCTCGCGAGTACGCGTCCGATGATATACTACACGTCTATATTATTACAACTTTTGAGGTCGGTTAGGTTAGGTTAGGTTAGGTTAGGTTTTTTTTTTTTTTTTTTTTTTTTTTTTTTTTTTTTTATTTTTTCGCGATTTCGCTCCCCTAGGGTGCGGGTCCTCTGGGGGGCGCTATCCCTGGTTAATCGGTGCAGAAACCGCGAAGATATAATGAATTTAGAGAAAGTTACAGCCAAAAGAGTGATTTTAATTTAATGTATTCAATGTATTCAAGTAAATTTCGATTAATTGCCAAAATTTCGGCTCAGAGGTGGTTTTGCGACTTTGACAACAATAATATGTATGCGTAGGGCTCGCGAGTACGCGTCCGATGATATACTACACGTCTATATTATTACAACTTTTGAGGTCGGTTAGGTTAGGTTAGGTTAGGTTAGGTTTTTTTTTTTTTTTTTTGTTTTTTTTTTTTTTTTTATTTTTTCGCGATTTCGCTCCCCTAGGGTGCGGGTCCTCTGGGGGGCGCTATCCCTGGTTAATCGGTGCAGAAACCGCGAAGATATAATGAATTTAGAGAAAGTTACAGCCAAAAGAGTGATTTTAATTTAATGTATTCAATGTATTCAAGTAAATTTCGATTAATTGCCAAAATTTCGGCTCAGAGGTGGTTTTGCGACTTTGACAACAATATGTATGCGTAGGGCTCGCGAGTACGCGTCCGATGATATACTACACGTCTATATTATTACAACTTTTGAGGTCGGTTAGGTTAGGTTAGGTTAGGTTAGGTTATTTTTGTTTTTTTTTTTTTTTTTTTTTTTTATTTTTTCGCGATTTCGCTCCCCTAGGGTGCGGGTCCTCTGGGGGGCGCTATCCCTGGTTAATCGGTGCAGAAACCGCGAAGATATAATGAATTTAGAGAAAGTTACAGCCAAAAAGGTGTATTTATAGTATGGAATTCAATTAAATTTAGAGTAAATGCCAAAATTTCGGCACAGGGGTGGTTTTTTGACTTCGGCAAGAGTATCTACGTGTAGGGCTCGCGAATACGCTTCCAATGGTATGCTACACTTGTATGTCAGTAGAACTTTTGATGTCGGTCACTATTGATTGCTGTCTTCCTAAGGTGAATTTTTTCTAAGGCAAATTTTCGAACAAATGCAAAAGTGTGCAAAATATTTCGCGTTTTCGCTCCCCTAGGGTGCGGGTCCTCTGGGGGGCGCTATCCCTGGTTAATCGGTGCAGAAACCGCGAAGATATAATGAATTTAGAGAAAGTTACAGCCAAAAGAGTGATTTTAATTTAATGTATTCAATGTATTCAAGTAAATTTCGATTAATTGCCAAAATTTCGGCTCAGAGGTGGTTTTGCGACTTTGACAACAATATGTATGCGTAGGGCTCGCGAGTACGCGTCCGATGATATACTACACGTCTATATTATTACAACTTTTGAGGTCGGTTAGGTTAGGTTAGGTTAGGTTAGGTTTTTTTTTGTTTTTTTTTTTTTTTTTTTTTTTTTTTGATTTTTTCGCGATTTCGCTCCCCTAGGGTGCGGGTCCTCTGGGGGGCGCTATCCCTGGTTAATCGGTGCAGAAACCGCGAAGATATAATGAATTTAGAGAAAGTTACAGCCAAAAGAGTGATTTTAATTTAATGTATTCAATGTATTCAAGTAAATTTCGATTAATTGCCAAAATTTCGGCTCAGAGGTGGTTTTGCGACTTTGACAACAATATGTATGCGTAGGGCTCGCGAGTACGCGTCCGATGATATACTACACGTCTATATTATTACAACTTTTGAGGTCGGTTAGGTTAGGTTAGGTTAGGTTAGGTTTTTTTGTTTTTTTTTTTTGATTTTTTCGCGATTTCGCTCCCCTAGGGTGCGGGTCCTCTGGGGGGCGCTATCCCTGGTTAATCGGTGCAGAAACCGCGAAGATATAATGAATTTAGAGAAAGTTACAGCCAAAAGAGTGATTTTAATTTAATGTATTCAATGTATTCAAGTAAATTTCGATTAATTGCCAAAATTTCGGCTCAGAGGTGGTTTTGCGACTTTGACAACAATATGTATGCGTAGGGCTCGCGAGTACGCGTCCGATGATATACTACACGTCTATATTATTACAACTTTTGAGGTCGGTTAGGTTAGGTTAGGTTAGGTTAGGTTTTTTTTTTTTTTTTTTTTTTTTTTTTTTTTTTTGATTTTTTCGCGATTTCGCTCCCCTAGGGTGCGGGTCCTCTGGGGGGCGCTATCCCTGGTTAATCGGTGCAGAAACCGCGAAGATATAATGAATTTAGAGAAAGTTACAGCCAAAAGAGTGATTTTAATTTAATGTATTCAATGTATTCAAGTAAATTTCGATTAATTGCCAAAATTTCGGCTCAGAGGTGGTTTTGCGACTTTGACAACAATATGTATGCGTAGGGCTCGCGAGTACGCGTCCGATGATATACTACACGTCTATATTATTACAACTTTTGAGGTCGGTTAGGTTAGGTTAGGTTAGGTTAGGTTTTTTTTTTTTTTATTTTTTCGCGATTTCGCTCCCCTAGGGTGCGGGTCCTCTGGGGGGCGCTATCCCTGGTTAATCGGTGCAGAAACCGCGAAGATATAATGAATTTAGAGAAAGTTACAGCCAAAAGAGTGATTTTAATTTAATGTATTCAATGTATTCAAGTAAATTTCGATTAATTGCCAAAATTTCGGCTCAGAGGTGGTTTTGCGACTTTGACAACAATATGTATGCGTAGGGCTCGCGAGTACGCGTCCGATGATATACTACACGTCTATATTATTACAACTTTTGAGGTCGGTTAGGTTAGGTTAGGTTAGGTTAGGTTATTTTTTTATTTTTTTTTTTTTTTTTTTTTTTTGATTTTTTCGCGATTTCGCTCCCCTAGGGTGCGGGTCCTCTGGGGGGCGCTATCCCTGGTTAATCGGTGCAGAAACCGCGAAGATATAATGAATTTAGAGAAAGTTACAGCCAAAAGAGTGATTTTAATTTAATGTATTCAATGTATTCAAGTAAATTTCGATTAATTGCCAAAATTTCGGCTCAGAGGTGGTTTTGCGACTTTGACAACAATATGTATGCGTAGGGCTCGCGAGTACGCGTCCGATGATATACTACACGTCTATATTATTACAACTTTTGAGGTCGGTTAGGTTAGGTTAGGTTAGGTTAGGTTTTTTTTTTTTTTTTTATTTTTTATTTTTTTTTTTTATCTTTTCGCGATTTCGCTCCCCTAGGGTGCGGGTCCTCTGGGGGGCGCTATCCCTGGTTAATCGGTGCAGAAACCGCGAAGATATAATGAATTTAGAGAAAGTTACAGCCAAAAGAGTGATTTTAATTTAATGTATTCAATGTATTCAAGTAAATTTCGATTAATTGCCAAAATTTCGGCTCAGAGGTGGTTTTGCGACTTTGACAACAATATGTATGCGTAGGGCTCGCGAGTACGCGTCCGATGATATACTACACGTCTATATTATTACAACTTTTGAGGTCGGTTAGGTTAGGTTAGGTAAGGTTAGGTTTTTTTTTTTTTTTTTTTTTTTTTTTTTTTTTTTTGATTTTTTCGCGATTTCGCTCCCCTAGGGTGCGGGTCCTCTGGGGGGCGCTATCCCTGGTTAATCGGTGCAGAAACCGCGAAGATATAATGAATTTAGAGAAAGTTACAGCCAAAAGAGTGATTTTAATTTAATGTATTCAATGTATTCAAGTAAATTTCGATTAATTGCCAAAATTTCGGCTCAGAGGTGGTTTTGCGACTTTGACAACAATATGTATGCGTAGGGCTCGCGAGTACGCGTCCGATGATATACTACACGTCTATATTATTACAACTTTTGAGGTCGGTTAGGTTAGGTTAGGTTAGGTTAGGTTTTTTTTTTTTTTTTTTTTTTTTTTTTTTTTTGTTTTTTTTTTTTTTGATTTTTTCGCGATTTCGCTCCCCTAGGGTGCGGGTCCTCTGGGGGGCGCTATCCCTGGTTAATCGGTGCAGAAACCGCGAAGATATAATGAATTTAGAGAAAGTTACAGCCAAAAGAGTGATTTTAATTTAATGTATTCAATGTATTCAAGTAAATTTCGATTAATTGCCAAAATTTCGGCTCAGAGGTGGTTTTGCGACTTTGACAACAATATGTATGCGTAGGGCTCGCGAGTACGCGTCCGATGATATACTACACGTCTATATTATTACAACTTTTGAGGTCGGTTAGGTTAGGTTAGGTTAGGTTAGGTTTTTTTTTTTTTTTTTTTTTTTTTTTTTTTTTTTATTTTTTCGCGATTTCGCTCCCCTAGGGTGCGGGTCCTCTGGGGGGCGCTATCCCTGGTTAATCGGTGCAGAAACCGCGAAGATATAATGAATTTAGAGAAAGTTACAGCCAAAAAGGTGTATTTATAGTATGGAATTCAATTAAATTTAGAGTAAATGCCAAAATTTCGGCACAGGGGTGGTTTTTTGACTTCGGCAAGAGTATCTACGTGTAGGGCTCGCGAATACGCTTCCAATGGTATGCTACACTTGTATGTCAGTAGAACTTTTGATGTCGGTCACTATTGATTGCTGTCTTCCTAAGGTGAATTTTTTCTAAGGCAAATTTTCGAACAAATGCAAAAGTGTGCAAAATATTTCGCGTTTTCGCTCCCCTAGGGTGCGGGTCCTCTGGGGGGCGCTATCCCTGGTTAATCGGTGCAGAAACCGCGAAGATATAATGAATTTAGAGAAAGTTACAGCCAAAAGAGTGATTTTAATTTAATGTATTCAATGTATTCAAGTAAATTTCGATTAATTGCCAAAATTTCGGCTCAGAGGTGGTTTTGCGACTTTGACAACAATATGTATGCGTAGGGCTCGCGAGTACGCGTCCGATGATATACTACACGTCTATATTATTACAACTTTTGAGGTCGGTTAGGTTAGGTTAGGTTAGGTTAGGTTTTTTTTTTTTTTTTTTTTTTTTTTTTTTTTTTTATTTTTTCGCGATTTCGCTCCCCTAGGGTGCGGGTCCTCTGGGGGGCGCTATCCCTGGTTAATCGGTGCAGAAACCGCGAAGATATAATGAATTTAGAGAAAGTTACAGCCAAAAAGGTGTATTTATAGTATGGAATTCAATTAAATTTAGAGTAAATGCCAAAATTTCGGCACAGGGGTGGTTTTTTGACTTCGGCAAGAGTATCTACGTGTAGGGCTCGCGAATACGCTTCCAATGGTATGCTACACTTGTATGTCAGTAGAACTTTTGATGTCGGTCACTATTGATTGCTGTCTTCCTAAGGTGAATTTTTTCTAAGGCAAATTTTCGAACAAATGCAAAAGTGTGCAAAATATTTCGCGTTTTCGCTCCCCTAGGGTGCGGGTCCTCTGGGGGGCGCTATCCCTGGTTAATCGGTGCAGAAACCGCGAAGATATAATGAATTTAGAGAAAGTTACAGCCAAAAGAGTGATTTTAATTTAATGTATTCAATGTATTCAAGTAAATTTCGATTAATTGCCAAAATTTCGGCTCAGAGGTGGTTTTGCGACTTTGACAACAATATGTATGCGTAGGGCTCGCGAGTACGCGTCCGATGATATACTACACGTCTATATTATTACAACTTTTGAGGTCGGTTAGGTTAGGTTAGGTTAGGTTAGGTTTTTTTTTTTTTTTTATTTTTTTTTTTTTTTTTTTATTTTTTCGCGATTTCGCTCCCCTAGGGTGCGGGTCCTCTGGGGGGCGCTATCCCTGGTTAATCGGTGCAGAAACCGCGAAGATATAATGAATTTAGAGAAAGTTACAGCCAAAAGAGTGATTTTAATTTAATGTATTCAATGTATTCAAGTAAATTTCGATTAATTGCCAAAATTTCGGCTCAGAGGTGGTTTTGCGACTTTGACAACAATATGTATGCGTAGGGCTCGCGAGTACGCGTCCGATGATATACTACACGTCTATATTATTACAACTTTTGAGGTCGGTTAGGTTAGGTTAGGTTAGGTTAGGTTTTTTTTTTTTTTTTTTTTTTTTTTTTTTTTTTTTTTTTTTTATTTTTTCGCGATTTCGCTCCCCTAGGGTGCGGGTCCTCTGGGGGGCGCTATCCCTGGTTAATCGGTGCAGAAACCGCGAAGATATAATGAATTTAGAGAAAGTTACAGCCAAAAGAGTGATTTTAATTTAATGTATTCAATGTATTCAAGTAAATTTCGATTAATTGCCAAAATTTCGGCTCAGAGGTGGTTTTGCGACTTTGACAACAATATGTATGCGTAGGGCTCGCGAGTACGCGTCCGATGATATACTACACGTCTATATTATTACAACTTTTGAGGTCGGTTAGGTTAGGTTAGGTTAGGTTAGGTTTTTTTTTGTTTTTTTTTTTTTTTATTTTTTTTTATTTTTTCGCGATTTCGCTCCCCTAGGGTGCGGGTCCTCTGGGGGGCGCTATCCCTGGTTAATCGGTGCAGAAACCGCGAAGATATAATGAATTTAGAGAAAGTTACAGCCAAAAGAGTGATTTTAATTTAATGTATTCAATGTATTCAAGTAAATTTCGATTAATTGCCAAAATTTCGGCTCAGAGGTGGTTTTGCGACTTTGACAACAATATGTATGCGTAGGGCTCGCGAGTACGCGTCCGATGATATACTACACGTCTATATTATTACAACTTTTGAGGTCGGTTAGGTTAGGTTAGGTTAGGTTAGGTTTTTTTTTTTTTTTTTTTTTTTTTTTTTTTTTTTTTTTTTTTTTTCGCGATTTCGCTCCCCTAGGGTGCGGGTCCTCTGGGGGGCGCTATCCCTGGTTAATCGGTGCAGAAACCGCGAAGATATAATGAATTTAGAGAAAGTTACAGCCAAAAGAGTGATTTTAATTTAATGTATTCAATGTATTCAAGTAAATTTCGATTAATTGCCAAAATTTCGGCTCAGAGGTGGTTTTGCGACTTTGACAACAATATGTATGCGTAGGGCTCGCGAGTACGCGTCCGATGATATACTACACGTCTATATTATTACAACTTTTGAGGTCGGTTAGGTTAGGTTAGGTTAGGTTAGGTTTTTTTTGTTTTTTTTTTTTTTTTTTTTTTTTTTTTTATTTTTTCGCGATTTCGCTCCCCTAGGGTGCGGGTCCTCTGGGGGGCGCTATCCCTGGTTAATCGGTGCAGAAACCGCGAAGATATAATGAATTTAGAGAAAGTTACAGCCAAAAGAGTGATTTTAATTTAATGTATTCAATGTATTCAAGTAAATTTCGATTAATTGCCAAAATTTCGGCTCAGAGGTGGTTTTGCGACTTTGACAACAATATGTATGCGTAGGGCTCGCGAGTACGCGTCCGATGATATACTACACGTCTATATTATTACAACTTTTGAGGTCGGTTAGGTTAGGTTAGGTTAGGTTAGGTATTTTTTTTTTTTTTTTTTTTTTTTTTTTTTTTTTTTTTTTCGCGATTTCGCTCCCCTAGGGTGCGGGTCCTCTGGGGGGCGCTATCCCTGGTTAATCGGTGCAGAAACCGCGAAGATATAATGAATTTAGAGAAAGTTACAGCCAAAAAGGTGTATTTATAGTATGGAATTCAATTAAATTTAGAGTAAATGCCAAAATTTCGGCACAGGGGTGGTTTTTTGACTTCGGCAAGAGTATCTACGTGTAGGGCTCGCGAATACGCTTCCAATGGTATGCTACACTTGTATGTCAGTAGAACTTTTGATGTCGGTCACTATTGATTGCTGTCTTCCTAAGGTGAATTTTTTCTAAGGCAAATTTTCGAACAAATGCAAAAGTGTGCAAAATATTTCGCGTTTTCGCTCCCCTAGGGTGCGGGTCCTCTGGGGGGCGCTATCCCTGGTTAATCGGTGCAGAAACCGCGAAGATATAATGAATTTAGAGAAAGTTACAGCCAAAAGAGTGATTTTAATTTAATGTATTCAATGTATTCAAGTAAATTTCGATTAATTGCCAAAATTTCGGCTCAGAGGTGGTTTTGCGACTTTGACAACAATATGTATGCGTAGGGCTCGCGAGTACGCGTCCGATGATATACTACACGTCTATATTATTACAACTTTTGAGGTCGGTTAGGTTAGGTTAGGTTAGGTTAGGTTTTTTTTTTTTTTTTTTTTTTTTTTTTTTTTTTTTTTTTTTTTTTTTTCGCGATTTCGCTCCCCTAGGGTGCGGGTCCTCTGGGGGGCGCTATCCCTGGTTAATCGGTGCAGAAACCGCGAAGATATAATGAATTTAGAGAAAGTTACAGCCAAAAAGGTGTATTTATAGTATGGAATTCAATTAAATTTAGAGTAAATGCCAAAATTTCGGCACAGGGGTGGTTTTTTGACTTCGGCAAGAGTATCTACGTGTAGGGCTCGCGAATACGCTTCCAATGGTATGCTACACTTGTATGTCAGTAGAACTTTTGATGTCGGTCACTATTGATTGCTGTCTTCCTAAGGTGAATTTTTTCTAAGGCAAATTTTCGAACAAATGCAAAAGTGTGCAAAATATTTCGCGTTTTCGCTCCCCTAGGGTGCGGGTCCTCTGGGGGGCGCTATCCCTGGTTAATCGGTGCAGAAACCGCGAAGATATAATGAATTTAGAGAAAGTTACAGCCAAAAGAGTGATTTTAATTTAATGTATTCAATGTATTCAAGTAAATTTCGATTAATTGCCAAAATTTCGGCTCAGAGGTGGTTTTGCGACTTTGACAACAATATGTATGCGTAGGGCTCGCGAGTACGCGTCCGATGATATACTACACGTCTATATTATTACAACTTTTGAGGTCGGTTAGGTTAGGTTAGGTTAGGTTAGGTTTTTTTTTTTTTTTTTTTTTTTTTTTTTTTTTTTTATTTTTTCGCGATTTCGCTCCCCTAGGGTGCGGGTCCTCTGGGGGGCGCTATCCCTGGTTAATCGGTGCAGAAACCGCGAAGATATAATGAATTTAGAGAAAGTTACAGCCAAAAGAGTGATTTTAATTTAATGTATTCAATGTATTCAAGTAAATTTCGATTAATTGCCAAAATTTCGGCTCAGAGGTGGTTTTGCGACTTTGACAACAATATGTATGCGTAGGGCTCGCGAGTACGCGTCCGATGATATACTACACGTCTATATTATTACAACTTTTGAGGTCGGTTAGGTTAGGTTAGGTTAGGTTAGGTTTTTTTTTTTTTTATTTTTTCGCGATTTCGCTCCCCTAGGGTGCGGGTCCTCTGGGGGGCGCTATCCCTGGTTAATCGGTGCAGAAACCGCGAAGATATAATGAATTTAGAGAAAGTTACAGCCAAAAGAGTGATTTTAATTTAATGTATTCAATGTATTCAAGTAAATTTCGATTAATTGCCAAAATTTCGGCTCAGAGGTGGTTTTGCGACTTTGACAACAATATGTATGCGTAGGGCTCGCGAGTACGCGTCCGATGATATACTACACGTCTATATTATTACAACTTTTGAGGTCGGTTAGGTTAGGTTAGGTTAGGTTAGGTTTTTTTTTTTTTTTATTTTTTCGCGATTTCGCTCCCCTAGGGTGCGGGTCCTCTGGGGGGCGCTATCCCTGGTTAATCGGTGCAGAAACCGCGAAGATATAATGAATTTAGAGAAAGTTACAGCCAAAAGAGTGATTTTAATTTAATGTATTCAATGTATTCAAGTAAATTTCGATTAATTGCCAAAATTTCGGCTCAGAGGTGGTTTTGCGACTTTGACAACAATATGTATGCGTAGGGCTCGCGAGTACGCGTCCGATGATATACTACACGTCTATATTATTACAACTTTTGAGGTCGGTTAGGTTAGGTTAGGTTAGGTTAGGTTTTTTTTTTTTTTTTTTTTTTTTTTTTTTTTTGTTTTTTTTTTTTTTGATTTTTTCGCGATTTCGCTCCCCTAGGGTGCGGGTCCTCTGGGGGGCGCTATCCCTGGTTAATCGGTGCAGAAACCGCGAAGATATAATGAATTTAGAGAAAGTTACAGCCAAAAGAGTGATTTTAATTTAATGTATTCAATGTATTCAAGTAAATTTCGATTAATTGCCAAAATTTCGGCTCAGAGGTGGTTTTGCGACTTTGACAACAATATGTATGCGTAGGGCTCGCGAGTACGCGTCCGATGATATACTACACGTCTATATTATTACAACTTTTGAGGTCGGTTAGGTTAGGTTAGGTTAGGTTAGGTTTTTTTTTTATTTTTATTTTTTTTTTTTTTTTTTGATTTTTTCGCGATTTCGCTCCCCTAGGGTGCGGGTCCTCTGGGGGGCGCTATCCCTGGTTAATCGGTGCAGAAACCGCGAAGATATAATGAATTTAGAGAAAGTTACAGCCAAAAGAGTGATTTTAATTTAATGTATTCAATGTATTCAAGTAAATTTCGATTAATTGCCAAAATTTCGGCTCAGAGGTGGTTTTGCGACTTTGACAACAATATGTATGCGTAGGGCTCGCGAGTACGCGTCCGATGATATACTACACGTCTATATTATTACAACTTTTGAGGTCGGTTAGGTTAGGTTAGGTTAGGTTAGGTTTTTTTTTTTTTTTTTTTTTTTTTTTTTTTTTTTTTTTTTTTTTTTTTTTTCGCGATTTCGCTCCCCTAGGGTGCGGGTCCTCTGGGGGGCGCTATCCCTGGTTAATCGGTGCAGAAACCGCGAAGATATAATGAATTTAGAGAAAGTTACAGCCAAAAGAGTGATTTTAATTTAATGTATTCAATGTATTCAAGTAAATTTCGATTAATTGCCAAAATTTCGGCTCAGAGGTGGTTTTGCGACTTTGACAACAATATGTATGCGTAGGGCTCGCGAGTACGCGTCCGATGATATACTACACGTCTATATTATTACAACTTTTGAGGTCGGTTAGGTTAGGTTAGGTTAGGTTAGGTTTTTTTTTTTTTTTTTTTTTTTTTTTTTTTTTTTTTTTTTTTTTTTTTTTTTTTTTTTCGCGATTTCGCTCCCCTAGGGTGCGGGTCCTCTGGGGGGCGCTATCCCTGGTTAATCGGTGCAGAAACCGCGAAGATATAATGAATTTAGAGAAAGTTACAGCCAAAAGAGTGATTTTAATTTAATGTATTCAATGTATTCAAGTAAATTTCGATTAATTGCCAAAATTTCGGCTCAGAGGTGGTTTTGCGACTTTGACAACAATATGTATGCGTAGGGCTCGCGAGTACGCGTCCGATGATATACTACACGTCTATATTATTACAACTTTTGAGGTCGGTTAGGTTAGGTTAGGTTAGGTTAGGTTTTTTTTTTATTTTTATTTTTTTTTTTTTTTTTTGATTTTTTCGCGATTTCGCTCCCCTAGGGTGCGGGTCCTCTGGGGGGCGCTATCCCTGGTTAATCGGTGCAGAAACCGCGAAGATATAATGAATTTAGAGAAAGTTACAGCCAAAAGAGTGATTTTAATTTAATGTATTCAATGTATTCAAGTAAATTTCGATTAATTGCCAAAATTTCGGCTCAGAGGTGGTTTTGCGACTTTGACAACAATATGTATGCGTAGGGCTCGCGAGTACGCGTCCGATGATATACTACACGTCTATATTATTACAACTTTTGAGGTCGGTTAGGTTAGGTTAGGTTAGGTTAGGTTTTTTTTTTTTTTTTTTTTTTTTTTTTTTTTTTTTTTTTTTTTTTTCGCGATTTCGCTCCCCTAGGGTGCGGGTCCTCTGGGGGGCGCTATCCCTGGTTAATCGGTGCAGAAACCGCGAAGATATAATGAATTTAGAGAAAGTTACAGCCAAAAGAGTGATTTTAATTTAATGTATTCAATGTATTCAAGTAAATTTCGATTAATTGCCAAAATTTCGGCTCAGAGGTGGTTTTGCGACTTTGACAACAATATGTATGCGTAGGGCTCGCGAGTACGCGTCCGATGATATACTACACGTCTATATTATTACAACTTTTGAGGTCGGTTAGGTTAGGTTAGGTTAGGTTAGGTTTTTTTTTTTTTTTTTTTTTTTTTTTTTTTTTTTTTTTTTTTTTTTTTTTTTTTTCGCGATTTCGCTCCCCTAGGGTGCGGGTCCTCTGGGGGGCGCTATCCCTGGTTAATCGGTGCAGAAACCGCGAAGATATAATGAATTTAGAGAAAGTTACAGCCAAAAGAGTGATTTTAATTTAATGTATTCAATGTATTCAAGTAAATTTCGATTAATTGCCAAAATTTCGGCTCAGAGGTGGTTTTGCGACTTTGACAACAATATGTATGCGTAGGGCTCGCGAGTACGCGTCCGATGATATACTACACGTCTATATTATTACAACTTTTGAGGTCGGTTAGGTTAGGTTAGGTTAGGTTAGGTTTTTTTTTTTTTTTTTTTTTTTTTTTTTTTGATTTTTTCGCGATTTCGCTCCCCTAGGGTGCGGGTCCTCTGGGGGGCGCTATCCCTGGTTAATCGGTGCAGAAA
>LR990193.1:13685000-13790148 GCA_905147375.1 Hylaea fasciaria
ATGCGCGACGGAAGAGGGCGACGCGAGCCGCCATCCTCCGCACGCCGGCGATTACAAGGCAGGAGCGGGAGCAGCCAGAAACGCTGGACCTGCAGAGGGTGGTGTCCGAGTCGTTAGACACCATCCGGCGGGTCGCAGAGACGTCCGGCCACCTAAAGGGGACGTTCGTGCGGGCCCTGAACGAGGCGGTCGACGCCATCAAAGTGTCGTTCGTCGAGATCAGGACCCGCACGATGACAGAGGAGGTCGCGCGGCTTGAGACTGCAAACAAGCAGCTCGCGGCCGAGCTAGTAGAGGTCCGGAGGGAGCTGGCCCGTTTACAGCCAGCTCCAGCTCCATCCCCGTCCCTCGAGGAGATCGTGCGTGCCTGCATGGTGCAGTGCGGCACCATGGTAAACGCTCGACTCGAGGGATTGGAAGAGCGGCTGCTGCCAGCGAAGCGCCTTCGGCCACCATTGGCCGCAGACCGGAGAAACGCGGCTGCAACGGCTGCTGCTTCAGCAGTTGCTCCACCCCCAGCTCGCCCTTCGGTGGTGACTGCAAGGGACGCCGCTCCCACGTCCCCCACCAAGCCACCAAAGAAGAAAAAGAAGGAGGTGACGAAGAAGGTGGCTGCAAAACCAAGCCCCCAGCCGGAGCCCCAGCCTCAGTCCAAGCCCACGGAGGAGGCCTGGAGCGTGGTAGCCCGGAAGGGAAAAAATGAGAAGAAGGCCACCGGGACGCCCAAAGAGCCCACCCCTGCTCCTGTGGCGGCCAACAAGAAGAAGGCAGCGCCACCGAAGAAGAAGGTGCCCAAGCTCCACCCGCCTCGCACGACTGCAGTAATGCTCACCCTGCAGCCGGAGGCGGTGGAGCGTGGGGCGACCTACCTTAAGGTCCTGGGAGAGGCCAAGAAGAAAATTAATTTAAAGGAGATCGGAATCGACGGCCTCCGGTTTGGCACCGCAGCCACCGGTGCCCGCCTCCTGATTTTACCTGGCGCCAGTAGTGCCGACAAGGCAGATGCTCTGGCGTCCAGGATCAGAGAGGCCGTCGGGGAAGATGTGGTCCGGGTCTCCAGGCCCGAGAAATGCGTGGAGCTGCGGATTACGGGCCTGGATGACTCGGTGACGAAAGAAGACGTGGTGCAAGCCGTGGCCGAGGCCGGCGGCTGTGCCCCAAACGCCATACGGGTGGGCGAACTCGCGCGATCTGGCCGAAACGGGTCGATCTGGCTGAGCTGCCCAGTCGCCGCTGCCAAAGCGGTTGTGGAGAAACGGCTCCTGGTGGGGTGGATGGCCGTCCAGGCCAAGATACTGCCACCTAGGACGCCGAGGTGCTACAGATGCCTGGAAACCGGGCACCTCGGGCCGAATTGTGCGTCGAGCACCGACCGCAGCGGACTCTGCTTCCAATGCGGCAAAGCCGGCCACAGGGCGGCGCAGTGCTCTGCGGAGCCGCACTGCCCCATCTGCGAGGTCGCTAAGAGGGCGGCCAACCACCGCATGAGTGGCAAGGCCTGCCCTGCAATGCCGCCCACCAAGGGCAAAGAGAAGAATAAGAAGGCTGCGGCTGGCCCTAGGGCCCGTCCCTCACAGCCCAAGTGTCCGCGGCAAGAAGCCATGGACACCGCGAACCGTTGACAGCCTTTTACACTGTCAACGGGGACTTTCGGGTGGCGGATCGGGGGATCCGCCACCCGAACTTAGAAGTCCCGTGCTGAAATGCGCTCCGAAGTGTTCCGGAGCGCATTTAGCGGAGAGCGGAGGCCTTTACACCTCCAGGGCCGAGCCCAGTCCAGGGCGCCCGCAGGTGTGGTCGCGGTGCGTGCGTTAGCGATCCCGCGGCCACACCACATGCGGCGAGAGAACACCCCCGGGGTTTTAGTGAGTAGGCCGTCTTCTTCAAAGGCGGAGATTCTCACATAACCACCCGGCCCCCCCGGGTCGGGTGGTATCCATAAAGGATTTCCCCGGGCAAAAAAAAAAAAAAAAAAAAAAAAAAAAAAAAAAAAAAAAAAAAAAAAAAAAAAGGTTAGGTTAGGTTAGGTTAGGTTAGGTTAGGTTAGGTTAGGTTAGGTTAGGTTAGGTTAGGTTAGGTTAGGTTAGGTTAGGTTAGGTTAGGTTAGGTTAGGTTAGGTTAGGTTAGGTTAGGTTAGGTTAGGTTAGGTTAGGTTAGGTTAGGTTAGGTTAGGTTAGGTTAGGTTAGGTTAGGTTAGGTTAGGTTTTTTTTTTTTTTTTTTTTTTTTTTTTTTTTTTTTTTTTTTTTTTTTTTTTTTTTTTTTTTTCCAAGTCCCTCTGACATAATCAGAGACTGTTTTTGCGTTTTTGGTTTTGTACACAGTTTATGGTGTTAGTGAAGTAGGTGGTTAGTGAGAATTTTTACATTTCAAACATTTAAAACGTAATTTGTTATCAATTTAAATACAATATGGCTGAGTTTATGTTGGTTATGATACAGATCTTTCTTTATCAGAATATAATGCAAAGGAAATGTCATTATCTATTATTTTTTATCGTTAAATGTTATTTGTACAATTTCTAGAGATTTTACAACTATTGATTAGGACATTGTAATTACAGCTTGTTATTTCCGTTGGTGCAGACATTTTAGTTACAGTTTACAGTGCAAAGATTTATACATAGTTAGTTTTACAATTGTTTAAAAGTTTTAATCTAGTTTAGACTGTGTTACATATCAATTATTATTGTTGTCGTTTTCAAATTGAGTGTTATTTAGTCTGTTCCTAGCATAGAAGTTTCATATCTCAATATTTGCTATTTCTTTTACATGTTTATATACCTGTTGTCATTTGCTGTCACTTAATTACATATTGTTATGTTTTGTAAGCTATTGGTCTTTTCTAACTAACTACAATGGCTGTTAGTTTTCCAGTTTTAGTTTATATTGTTTACATTTTTGTATTTGTTTTATAACTTATTTAAGAATTGTTTATGAATGTTATTAATACTGAAATTATTGTGGAGTGAATATTTATTCTGCAGATGTTGTGTTTCAGTTGCATACGAAGGGGGGTGTGTCATTGTTTACAGTAGGTGTTATGTATTAGTTGTTGTCTAAGTGTTTGTGTTATGTGCTATAATATGCATCGTAATTGTTTACAATTACTCTTTTGTACATATGTTTGTTACAAGTGTGTTTGTTTTGTGTATGTGTGTATTGTGTATATTGTTATATTTTGCATCTATGTTTCATAATATATAACAATATATTTTCTAACATATATTTGATTGCTTTGTTTTATTTATTGTTGAGTATTTGTTATTTGTGTAGTGCTTTATTGTTTTGTTTGTCTGTCTGTTAGGTTAAATACGTTTTTTAGTGTGCGCTGTGTATGCGTTGTGTTTGGGAGCAGGATGCAAGGTGATTTACTTGATGTTAGTTACTATTGGTAAGCGGTGTGTCATAACTAATTATGACCAACCGCTTACTTACACATCTGGTGATTTATGCCGTATCATCCAGCTCCCACTCTGTAGGTTCTGGTTCGTATGCAACTGAGGTTCTAGCTATTTTGTCCCACCTACTCCTAATAGGACATTCGTTGCTAAAGGCGTTGTGACCCACTTTATCGTATTTGGCTTGTGCGCAGTTGCAGCAGGTCGGAACTGTTCCCGCGGCCCAACCCGGGCATGCGGTCCTCACGTGGGGGCCCCCACAATGGCTACATTTTTCTGCGGCTTCGGTGCAGAAGCGTCTGCCGTGTCCGTACCCAAGACACTGAGAGCATTGTACGAGTGGAGACTGGTCTGCCACTCGCACCCTCTGCTGGTCTATGAGCACGGACCCCGCACCGATAAACCGCTGCCACATCGTGGGGGACACCCGCATGACGACGTGGCTTGTGAGAGGGTTTTTTGTGCGTCGTCTATAGGCAAATGCAATTTCAGTTTGGTCTTTATCTTCTATACCCTCCCACAAGTCGGAGTTCTGGTCATATACCTTATTCAAAAGCTCCTCATCACTGCTGCTCCCACGCACATTTTTAAAAATAACGAGGGGATTTTTATTTTTCAGGCAATTCAGTTTCAGTCGTATGTCTTCCCACATTATGTTGAAGAGTTTGTCCCTTTCCCCATACGATTTGCAGGTCACAATCACCTTTGCGCCCTTAACCTTCCTAATTTGCTCCACCGCTATTCCCTTGCCCTTCGCGTTTAACGTTTCCCTTATTATAGAGGCAACGTCCTCCGCCGTATCCATCTCGTTCCCAGAGCTGATCGCTAGCGAGTATGTGGTAGCTGGTACGGCAGGTTTAAGCCCACCGTGATCAGCCACCACACTCGCATACGATCTTGCTTCAGGGACGGTCTGGTGGGCGAGGAGCCTGTCGCTGATTTCCTCCATTTTCCGAGTATTTTCCTTCATCAGCGCACAGTGCTCCTCCAGCCTTTGGCGGAGTTCGCTGTCCTCTATCCGAAGTGCGGGGGGAGCTAGGGGTGGAGGATGTATAGGTTCCTCCCCCCCTCTCCCCCCCCGCCCATCGCTCTGGTTCCCCGACTCTAACTCCTGAACCAGTTGATAGAGTCGGTCCAGGGCGATGGTTAGACCATTTTTAATCTCTGACTTCAGATTTCTAGAGCTGCCGAGGTGCTCCATCCCCGCTTGGTGATGGGCTTTTGCTTCGGCAGCTCTGGAATCGAAGCTCATCTCGGCTAACGGGTTCCACGTGACTGGCGCAGGTTTTTTGCGCGTATTTTGTGCCGCGATAGTTTTCGTTTTAGGTTTCGTGGAACCCGCTGGCCGAGCCGCGTCACTCTTCGGAGAGGACGAAAGGGCAGGAGATCTGGTGGGCTCCCCCTCCCCAATACTGCGCCTTACCTTGGAGGAAGTGTGAGCTGGTCCGGCCGGCTCGGCGTTCCCCGGGGAGTGGCGAACTCCACCAGATACTTTTTTGGGGGGAGTGCGGTGTGCAGTGTACATACTTAAGACTTGGTGAATTTGAAATATATGATGAATTTAAAATTGTATATAAGTGTATATATAAAATGTAAAGAAGAGGTAAAGGTGTGTATATTTTGTATAGCGTTATAGATTTAAGTTCAAGTCAATTTTTCTAGTCAGTTTTAAAACTTGTCAGTAATACATAGGTCAATTTTAAAACAGAGTCTGTTATTTTGTATAGTTCTTAGCAGTTAAGTTTTACAAATGTATATAGTTTTGGTCAATATTTCTTATATCTAATTACGTAGCTATTACATCTGTTGTCTGATTTTATATAAGTTATAGGAAGTATTTCCTATTCTTACTGTCTCTAAGTTATGTGCTTGTTCAGCAGTCTGGGTTGGTGAAGATGCACTATGTAAATACCTTATTTCCACTTCCGGGTCTGGTTTTCCAGTGGTATGTTCCGTGTGCACTGTTCTTGTTCCGCCTTGGTCGGTGCACCGTTGCAGCTCAGCAGATGTGAGCCGCGGCGGGTTAGGTTAGGTTAGGTTAGGTTAGGTTAGGTTAGGTTAGGTTAGGTTAGGTTGGGCGGGTCTGGGTTTATCCGTCACTGACGCGTAAACCCAGGCCCTCCGTACTCATCCCGGATGGGTGCGGAGGCGTCGGTCTTGAGGGAGAGCGCAAGTCGTGATGATCCTCAAGGCAAGTCCAGGGTAATCCTTCACGTGGTTGCTGCCTGTTATTGGTCTGGTCCCCTCTGGAACAGACGTAACTAAAACCCTGGGCGCCGCGGTTCTCGTCTATGGGACTCCGTGCCGTGTTTTCACGGCACGGGGGCTCATGGGCGGCATGTTTTGTGTTTATTTTGTGTGTTGTTATTTTAGTTAATCTGCGTGTTGTTTTGTTTTTGCTTTGTTATGTATTGTTTATGTAAATAATCGTCGTGTTTGTTTTGCTTTGTTTTTGTTTTGTTTTTGTGATTTGTCTTATGTGTATTGTTTATGTAGATAATCGTCGTGTTTGTTTTGTTTTTGTTTTGTTTTTGTTTTTGTGTGTGTTTTTCTTTCTCCGCGTGTCCCTCTGAATTTTTAGCAGAGGGCACAGCGGATGTGAAGGAAGATTGGTGGGTCTGGGGCAGGGTTTTCTGCCCGGACAAAATTGAAAGGAAGGGTCCATTAGGACGGCGCGGCGTGAACCCCTGCGAGGAGCTTTTATCCTGGTAGGGGTTCACGACGCGAGTCGTGTGAGGGTGGCTAATCCTAAGGTTTTGGTGTTCGCTGATAGGATGCATGGTCGGGGTTCAGCCGGCCGATAGGGCACCACCCCAAGGGTATCTAACCCCTTAAGTTAGGAGGGACCTCAACCCCTTAAGTTGGGAAAAAATGAAATGGCGAACTGCAAAGAAAAACTACCCCAGGAGGGTACCACGCATCGTGGAGAATCCCTCACTGGTTCGAAAGAGCCAGTCTGCCCCTCGTATTCTGGGGGGGGCAACAGCCGTCATGAGAGTGTTAGCTCTCGAGGAGAGAGGAGTGTAGGAAGTGAAGTGGAGAAGATAAGTGGAAGAGTGGTGGAAAGAGGAAGACAGGTGGATAAAGTCAGGAGTGAGATGCAGGAGAGGCTCGACTCGGACGACATGGACTCCGATGTCGGGTTGCCTTCGGTTGTGCTGTCGGGGTCACTTAGGTCCAGAGGCAGCTCTCCCGAGGGTAGTGAACGGAAGAGACGGCGTGGTGGTTCGTTTTCATCAAACGACGGTGACCTGGATCGTGCGTCGCCTGTTTTGGGAACCAGGAGTGTTCGCGGGGGCAGCCAGTTGGCTCTCCGCAAACAGGCGAGGATAGAGAAGCGCCTGGACACCGATAGGCATATTGAAGGGCTGGCGAGTGACGCCAGCAGGTCCAGATCGAAGCTGGGCCACATACCGGACGTGAGTGACGCCCGAACAGCCGAGGCCCTTCGGCAGAGAGTTCAGGACGATGTCGCCATCATCAATGAGGTGGCGACAAAGTCCATGAACCTAAAGGGCACGGTTGTTCGGGCCCTGAAGGATTCGGCGGCGTCGATCAAGGCCGCGGCGGACGCCCTACACAGTCGGACGGTGACGCAGGAAACTGCCAAACTGCAAGCGGACAATTCCCGCCTGCAGCGCGAGCTGGCAGACCTGCGCAAAGAGCTGTCGGATCTACGGATTGAGTTCCGGAAGGAGTTAGCGCAGGCGAGGACAGAGGCAGTGCCTCCGGCCCCTGCACGTGCTCCCTCCGAAGGGATGGAGTTGGCTTCCCAGAGCCAGCTGGACCAGCTGACGCGCTCAATATTGCTGCAGGTGGGCGGCATGATGAGCGCGCGGCTGGAAGGATTGGAGGAGCGTCTCCTGCCAGAGAGACGACTCCGGCCCCCGCTAGAAGCTGATCGGCGGAACGCTGCTTCTGCAGCTGCTGCAGCGGCCTCGCTTCGGGGGACAGTGACGGGCCCACCAGAGGGCGGACCATCTAAGTCGGGAGCGGATCCGAAAACGACGAAGCCCCAAAAGGGCAAGGGGAAGGGGAAGAAGACTGTGGTGGCGAGCACAGCTTCTGCATCCCCGATCCCAGGGAAGGAGGCGCCCCGCCCCTTGCCGCCGGCACCTGCGTCAACTGATGCGGAGTGGTCGACGGTGGCAAAGCGGGGCACCAAGAAAAGCAAGAAGAAGAAGCAGCCTGCGGCAGTACCTGTGCCGGTGGTGGTTCCGGCAGCAGGACCCAGCGCTGCACGGGCCGTGAAGTTGCGCCCCCCCCGGTCTGCAGCCGTGGTGCTTACGCTGCAGCCGGGGGCGTCGGAAAAGGGCGTCACTTATTTGAAGGTGTTGCAGGAGGCCAGAGCTAAGATCGACCTGGCCTCCTGTGGAATTACGACTGGTCTTCGGTTTAAGAAGGCAGCTACAGGAGGGCGTATTCTGGAGGTACCAGGGGCGGCGAGCGGCGACAAGGCAGACTCCTTCGCTGCGAAGCTGAGGGAGGCCGTGGATCCCGAGATGGTGCGCGTGTCCAGGCCCATGAAGTGCGCCGACTTGCGCATTTCTGGGCTGGACGATTCCGCAGCCGTCTCGGACGTAGTCGCCGCCGTTGCGAGGCGCGGGACGTGCCCTGTGGAGTCGGTAAAGGCAGGGGTGTTGCAAACCGACTCCAGGGGGTACAGCTCCCTTTGGGTAAGTTGCCCAGTGGCTGCTGCCCTAAGGGTGAGTGAAGGAGGACGCCTTCTCGTAGGCTGGACGTCGGCTCAGGTAAGACTGCTGCAGCCGAGGCCGTTCCAGTGCTTCCGGTGCCTGCACAGAGGTCATGTGCGGGCCCAGTGCACTGCCGAGGTTGACCGCAGCGATGAGTGTTACCGCTGCGGTCAGCCCGGCCACAAGGCGGCGGGATGTGCGGCGGCAGCACCAAGGTGCTCCTTGTGTGCGGCTGCCAAGAAACCGGCGGACCACAGGGTGGGTAGTGGGGCTTGCTCCCCGCCACAGCCCAGGACGACGAAGGCAGCAAGGGCCCCAGGCCCCAGCAATCCCCCCCTAAGTCAGGGGGGCGCGAGCGGGATGGACGTAGGTCCAGCGTAAGTTGGTGGCGCAGGTACTCCTCACAAGGTGGAGCACGCTGGTGGAGGTCAACGGGGGGAGTAAGGACTCACGTCCGAACTCTATCCCCACATCGTAAGTATTGGGGTGCGGAGGAACGCTCCTTTTCCTCCGTGCCTCAACTGAGGCCAGGGCGGCACGACCCGGGGGGGTTTTGTCGCCCAGCTACAAGCCTCGAGGTGGCGCGCGCGGTGTTTCCGCGCGCCCCTCTACAGTATGCAGAGTGGAGGTCGGCTCCACCTCCACTCTAGCAACAGGACGGGTCCTCTTCAAGGACTAACGCTGCCGGGGCCGCGGAAGTATACTTTCGTTTCCCGTAGCCCCGGCACTAGGCGTCCCGAAGGAACACCGTTGGGTTTTAGTCAGTAGGAGTCTGACATAACCACCCCGCTACCCCCGTGGCGGGGTGGTATCCATGAGGATTTCCCAACGTAAAAAAAAAAAAAAAAAAAAAAAAAAAAGGTTAGGTTAGGTTAGGTTAGGTTAGGTTAGGTTAGGTTAGGTTAGGTTAGGTTAGGTTAGGTTGGGCGGGCCTGGGTTTATCCGTCACTGACGCATAAACCCAGGCCCTCCGTGCTCATCCCGGATGGGTGCGGAGGCGTCGGTCTTGAGGGAGAGCGCAAGTCGTGATGATCCTCAAGGCAAGTCCAGGGTAATCCTTCACGTGGTTGCTGCCTGTTATTGGTCTGGTCCCCTCTGGAACAGACGTAACTGAAACCCTGGGCGCCGCGGTAGCCGGGGTGAAGATCGTCGCAAAGCTTGCTTTGCGATGGGCTTCATTCCGGATCATCTATTTATTTGTGTATGTTTATTTATTATCTTATGTATTTATGTAATCATCTCATCTTCATCATTTCATTGTCATGTTTCTCGTCTTTGTTTTCTCTTTCGTGTATATCTGTTCGTGTATCATTCATTTCTTTGTGTTTTCATTTGTGTTTTTGGTATTTTATTCTTTGTTCTGTTTATTTGTTTCTTTGTCTTCTTGTTTGCATTACTTCTTCCATGACGTTGAGGGGGAGGGCTGTCGAGCCGTAAAACCGACAAAAACCAAATGACATGGCGAATTCTAAAACTAATCTACCCCAGGAGGGTACCTGCCTCTCAGAGGCAGGAGAATCCCTCACTGGCCCATCTGGGTCAGTCTGCCCCTCGTATTCTGGGGGGGGCAAGAACCGCCATGAGGGCCTCGGCCCTCAACCCGACGACCTACGCATTATCCCGGACACTGATTCTGCACGCGACGACCTATGCACGTACCCGGACACCGATACAGCACGCGACAACGGCTCGCGTTTGGAAGTGAGGAAGGAGGCCCGCGTGATTCTCACGCGCTGCCTGGAAATCCAGGAAGAGGATCGCGTGGTGTCGCGGCCCCGAACTCTGTCCGAGTCGTCTTCGGCTTCGGGCATGAGTTTCGGGACCGTGGCATCGCGAACGTCGTCGCCAAGTGGGTGGCGCAAGCGGCAGAGGGCCGCCTGCGTCGACTCGGATGATTACGACGACGCGTCTCCGTCGAGAAGGGGGCGTGCTCGTCCCTCGGCCACCGAAGAGGTCATCGACCTGGCGAAAGCCAAGGCCGCACTGAATGCGGCAAAGGCGGAGGAGCTCCGGCTGGAGGCCGAACGGGGAATGGCGGAGGATGCAAGACGGAAGAGAGCGACGCGAGCCGCCATCTTCCGCACACCGGCGATGACGAGGCAGGAGCGGGAGCAGCCCGAAACGTTGGACCTGCAGAGGGTGGTGTCCGAGTCGTTAGACACCATCCGGCGGGTCGCGGAGACGTCTGGCAACCTCAAGGGGACTTTCGTGCGGGCCCTGAACGAGGCAGCAGATGCCTTAAAGGTCTCCTTTGTCGAGGCGAGGACCCGCACGATGTCCGAGGAGGTCGCTCGGCTCGAGGCCGCAAACGCGCGGCTCGCGGCGGAGCTGGACGAGGTCCGGAAGGAGCTGGCCCGTTTACAGCCAGCTCCAGCTCCGGCCCCGTCATTAGAGGACATCGCGCGCACGGTCATGGTCCAAGTGGGGACCATGATCAATGCGCGCTTCGAGGGGCTCGAGGAGCGCTTGCTCCCGGCCAAGCGTCTGCGGCCACCACTGGCCGCGGACAGGAAGCTGGCCGAGGCGGCTGCAGCTGCTGCTCCTGCGGCGGCATCACAGCCCACCCACCCCCCACCGACGAAAACTATGGCGGAGATTGCTTCTGCGCCCTCCACTAAGCCGAAGAAGAAGCAGAAGGCCAAGGCCGAGACGAAGAGGGTGGCTCACGCAGAGCCGAGCCCTCGGCTGGAGCCCCAGCCTCCGTCGGAGCCCACGGAGGAGCCGTGGCGCGTGGTGGCCCGCAAGGGCGCCACCAAGAAGAAGAAGAAGGCCGCTGTGAAGCCCGCAGTGGAGCCCGCTACTGCTCCTGCGGCGCCTAAGAAGAAGGCGGCCCCGAGGAAGAGGTTGCCCAAGCTCCACCCGCCTCGCACGACTGCAGTAATGCTCACCCTGCAGCCGGAGGCGGTGGAGCGTGGGGTGACTTATCTCAAAGTCCTCGGGGAGGCGAAAAGAAAGATTAATTTGAAGGAGATTGGGATCGACGGCCTTCGGTTTGGCACTGCAGCCACCGGGGCCCGTCTCCTGATCCTGCCGGGCGCCAGTAGTGCCGAGAAGGCAGATGCTCTGGCGTCGAAGATCAGGGAGGCCGTCGGTGACGATATTGTCCGAGTCTCCAGGCCAGAGAAATGCGTGGAGCTGCGCATCTCTGGCCTGGACGACTCGGTCACCAAAGAAGAGGTGGTCGCAGCCGTGGCGGATGCTGGTGGCTGCGCCAGCGATGCCATAAGGGCGGGCGATCTGAGGCGCTCCCCCGGCCGGCAAGGGCAGATGTGGTTGAGCGTCCCAGTCGCCGCAGCGAAGAAAGTCGTGGAGAAGCGGCTCTTGGTGGGCTGGGTTTCAGTGCAGGCGAAGATGCTGGAACCCAGAGCACCACGGTGTTTCCGCTGCCTGGAGCCCGGGCACGTGGGGGCCAACTGCACGTCTAGCCTTGACCGCAGCGGACTCTGCTTCTGCTGCGGCAAGGCAGGCCATAAGGCGGCGCAGTGCTCAGCCGACCCCCACTGCCCCATTTGTGATGTCGCCAAGAGGGCGGCCAACCACCGGATGGGTGGTAAGGCCTGTCCTGCTACGCCTCCCAGGAAGAGCCAAAAGAAGGCTGCGGCTGGCCCTAGGGCCCGTCCCACGCAGCCAAAGTGTCCACGGCAGGAGGCCATGGACACCGCGAACCGTTGACAGCCTTTTACACTGTCAACGGGGACTTTCGGGTGGCGGATCGGGGGATCCGCCACTCGAACTTACAAGTCCCGTGCTGAAATGCGCTCCGAAGTGTTCCGGAGCGCATTTAGCGGAGAGCGGAGGCCTTCTACACCTCCAGGGCCGAGCCCAGTCCAGGGCGCCCGTAGGTGTGGTCGCGGTGCGTGTCTAACGATCCCGCGGCCACACCACATGCGGCGAGAGAACACCCCCGGGGTTTTAGTGAGTAGGCCGCCTTCTTCAAAGGCGGAGATTCTCACATAACCACCCGGCCCCCCCGGGTCGGGTGGTATCCATAAAGGATTTCCCCGGGCAAAAAAAAAAAAAAAAAAAAAAAAAAAAAAAAAAAAAAAAAAAAAAAAAAAAAAAGGTTAGGTTAGGTTAGGTTAGGTTAGGTTGGGCGGGTCTGGGTTTATCCGTCACTGACGCATAAACCCAGGCCTTCCGTACTCATCCCGGATGGGTGCGGAGGCGTCGGTCTTGAGGGAGAGCGCAAGTCGTGATGATCCTCAAGGCAAGTCCAGGGTAATCCTTCACGTGGTTGCTGCCTGTTATTGGTCTGGTCCCCTCTGGAACAGACGTAACTAAAACCCTGGGCGCCGCGGTGTCGTCCATGGGCCTCCGTGTCGTGTTTTCACGGCACGGGGGCTCATGGGCGATTGGGGGGCCTCTCCGCGTGTCCCTCTGATTAGCAGAGGGCACAGTGGAGGGGCCGGGGGGGGGTCTGGGCAGAGGAAGGGTGGTCTGTCCAGACGGTTATATATATATATGTATGTTTAGTTATTATTTTGTGTATTTATGTATCATCTATTTATATGTGTATGTTTACTTATTATTGTGTGTATATGTTGATCATTCACGTATTTTCTTCCTCTTTCTCTTTCTCTTTCCTGCATTCATATCATCCATTTCTCATCTCTTTGTCTTTCATTTGGGTCTTTCCTCTTTTTCTTCTTTCGATAACCTTCCCCAATCTCGAAAGGTCTGGTGCTCGCCTATAGATGCGTGGTCAGGGGAAGCTGACCGCTAGGGCACCCACCCCTCAGGCAGTCATGCCTTTTTAAAAATGACACAAAACCAACAAACAATGGCGAGTTATGAAAAGTATATATCTACCCAGGAGGGTCCCGGTAACGGGGAATCCCTCCCTCCCGGCTCCGGCCGCGGAGGCTGCCCCACGTACTCTGGGGGGGGCAATAACCGCTACGCTCTATTAATGACTGACCCATGCACGAATACGGATTCCGATATGCCAGCGGAGATGGCTGACGATGGTCTTCTATCTAAGAAGACTACTACGTCAGTGGAAAGTAAGAAGGAGGCACGCGTGGTGCTTACGCGCTGCCCCACACCAGGAGTGGAAGTTGAGCCTGCCGCTTCGGCGAAGCTTAGGGACCTGTCCGACACAGAGTCGGACATGAGTGTTGAGACGGTGACGTCCCGGGCGTCTGGGTCTTCGACTCGGTTTTGGAAGAAGCGTCGGGTGGATGGCGCCTATTCCGATTCTGGCGATGACCTGGCGCCAGCGGCCAAGGCGGCCGACAGGAGAGAAGGTGGCCGATCGCCGTTGACCGGTGAATTCTTCGGTCTGGCTAAGGCCAAGGCCAAGATTAACGCGGCTAAGGCCGAAGAGCGCCGGCTGGAAGCCGAGAGGGTACTGGAGGAGGAAATAAAGCGGAAGAAGGAGGTCAGAGCGGCCATATTCCGAAAATCCCCAGTTCTCTCCAAACAAGGGAGAAAAGAGCCAGAGACTCTGGACCTACAGAAGGTGGTGACAGATTCTCTGGAAACTATAGTCCAGGTCGCCAGGACGTCTGGCCACCTCAAAGGGACATACGTGAGGGCCCTTAATGAGGCGGCAGACGCTATAAAGGTGTCATTTAGGGAGATGCGGACACGCACAGTCACGGAGGAAGTCGCTAGGCTGGAGGCAGCCAACGCGCGGCTCGCGGCCGAACTGTGCGAGGTCCGCAAGGAGATGACGCGGATGCAAGCTGCTCCGGCGCCGTCTCTGGATGACATTGAGCGCTCGATCATGGTCCGGGTCGGGACCATGGTCAGCGCTCGTCTTGATGGGCTCGAAGATCGCCTGCTCCCGGCGAAGCGGTTGCGGCCGCCGCTGGCCGCCGATAGAAAGAGGGATATGGCTGTGGCAGCTGCTGCAGCTGCCGTTGCCCCTGCTGCTGCTCCTCTTGCAGTTGGTCCCCGGCCCCGGGAAGTGTCTGTGGGCATCGCTCCCGCGACTGCCGCCAAAAAACCTTCCTACGGCAAAGTTGTGAAGGGCAAAAAGACGGAGAAGACAGTAGCTCCAGCTGAGTCAGAGCCCCAGACGTCGCGGCCACAGCCCCAGCCGCAGCCTCAATCCCAATCTGTGAATGAGGATTGGGCAGTGGTGGCACGGAATGGCGGCAAGAAAAAGAAGGAGAAGAAGAAGACAGCCAAGAAGTTTGACGATGCTCCGGTAACAATGCCCCGGAAGCAGAACAAGAAGGCCCCCAAGCTCCACCCCCCACGGTCGGCAGCGGTCATGCTGACCCTACAACCGGGGGCTGTGGAGCAAGGGGTGACCTATAACAAAGTGCTCGCCCAGGCCAAGCAGCAGATAGACCTGAAGGAGCTGGGGATCGATGGCATCAGGTTCAGCACTGCGGCTACGGGTGCTCGACTTTTGAAGGTCCCTGGCGCCGCCAGTGCCGGCAAAGCCAATGTACTAGCCAGCAGGCTCAAGGAGGCTCTTGGCGAAGACGTGGTCCGAGTGTCTAGACCCGAGATATGCGTGGAGATGCGCATCTCGGGTTTGGACGACTCGGCCACAAAGGAAGAGGTTATAGCTGCTGTGGCGGAAGCTGGCGGCTGCGAAAGAGACGCAATAAGGACAGGAGAGGTCATTCGCTTCTCCGGTCGCCAGGGATCAATTTGGCTGCGGTGTCCCGTCGCTGTGGCCAAGAAGGTTACAGAGAGGAGACTTTTAGTGGGCTGGGTCTCGGCCCAAGCAAAAATCTTGAAGCCCAGACCCATGAGGTGCTTTAAGTGCTTAGAGGTCGGTCACGTCGGGGTGAACTGCACAAGTGGCGTTGACCGCAGCAGACTATGTTTCTGCTGCGGTAAGCCCGGACACTATGCGGCCCAGTGCACCGACGAGCCGCACTGTCCCGCTTGCAGCGCGGCCAATAAACCGGCGGATCACCGCATCGGGGGGAAAGCGTGCTCTGCCACGGCCCCCCATAAGGATGTGAAAGGGAGAAGGACGCCAGCTGAAGGCCCCAGGGCCCCCTCGCAGCCGTCCCAGCGATCATCGCAGGAGGAGGTGCCCATGGACACGGTCAATTAGATGGCCAGTCCGTTCCTGCAGGCGAATATTAACCACTGTGCCCGTGCTCAGGATTTGTTACTCCAGAGCATGGCACAGTGGTCCATTAAGGTTGCCATAGTGGCGGAACCCTATCTTGTTGCCCCTCGTGACAATTGGGTGGGAGACCAGGATGGCGTGGTGGCCATTGTCGCCCAATCTCCACCCTTTGAAAGGGTAGCGAAGGGTCGAGGCTGCGTGCTGGCCGTGGCGGACGGGATTGCGGTGATTGGGGTGTATTTTTCCCCGAACAAGACCCTAGCCGACTTTGAGCAAATGCTAGTGGAAGTCGGTGTTCTCGTGGGTCAAGCACACCCCAATCCCGTACTGATTGCCGGAGACCTCAACGCAAAGTCCAGGACGTGGGGATGTCCAGTGACAGATGCGCGAGGGGAGGTGCTAGAGGAGTGGGCAGTGTCCACGGACCTAGTAATCCTCAATAGGGGCACCGAAGACACGTGTGTGCGAGCACAGGGTGGCTCCATCGTGGACATAACGTTTGCGAGCCCCGCCCTGGCGCACCGTGTGCAGGAGTGGAGGGTAGAAGTGGACGTAGAGACGCTGTCGGATCACCGATACATTCGGTTTGACGTCTCTACGTCCACACCAGGAGGAGCGAGATGGTCCCCTGCGGCGGAAGGAGTGCGCTGGTCGCTGAGACGGCTGGACGCGAAATTGGCGAAGGAAGCGGCCATTGTGGAGGCCTGGGTGGCGAATTCTGGTTCCGACGAAGGGGTGCTGGAGGACGTCGATGGAGCGGCTGAGCGGGTGGTCAGTGCTTTGACCCGAATTTGTGACGCGGCCATGCCCAGGGCAGGGCCAATCCCTCCACGTCGTCAGCTGTATTGGTGGCGGCCGGAGCTTCGGCAACTGCGCAAAGCCTGTGTAATGGCACGCCGCCAATACAGCAGGTTCCGGCGGCGACGAGTCCGCGACTTGGAGCAGGAGCAACTGCTGTACGCTGAATACAGGGTCTCCTGTACCACTCTGAAAACCGCCATCAAGCAGGCAAAGGAGCAGTCGTGGGAGGAATGGCTGGAGACCCTGGATTTGGATCCGTGGGGACGCCCTTACAAGGTCGTTAGTGGCAAGCTCCGCCCCTGGGCCCCACCCCTGACGCAGACCCTTGAGCCACAATTGTTGGAGCGCGTGGTGAATACCCTCTTCCCCGAAAGGGGAGAGTGGCGACCACCGAACATGGCCCCTGCTGAGCTGGAAGAGGATGAGGAGGAAGTCCCACTGGTCTCGGATGCAGAAATTGAGGTGGCCGTGATGCGACTTCGCCGCAAAAACACTGCTCCGGGGCCGGATGGCATACCCGGACGTGTAGTGGTCATCGGCATAGGAGAATTGAGTGAGGAAGTGAGGGACTTGTTCTCCAGGTGCCTGGTCCAGGGTCGCTTTCCAAGGATCTGGAAGACGGGCAAACTTGTCTTGCTACGTAAGAGCGGTCGCCCGGCGGAGTCTCCATCGGCCTACCGCCCAATCGTCCTGCTTGACGAGATGGGTAAGCTTTTTGAGCGGGTGCTCACTGCCCGTCTCGTCAAGCACTTGACAAGGGTGGGGCCAGATCTACACGAAGACCAGTTTGGCTTCCGTCAAGGCCGATCGACCCTGGACGCCATCGCCCAGGTGCGAATTCTAGCGGAGGAGGCGGTCGCCCAGGGTGAGGTGGTACTGGCAGTCTCATTAGACATTGCCAACGCCTTTAACACCTTGCCCTGGGAAACTATAAAAGAGGCGCTTCGGTACCACGGTGTCCCCATACATCTTCGGAACGTGGTAGCCGACTACTTTGCTGACCGGGCTATCAAATACCCCGGCCAAAACGGGTGGTGTAGCAGAGGCATGACGTGCGGTGTTCCACAGGGGTCGGTTCTCGGACCGCTCCTGTGGAACGTTGGGTACGATTGGGTGCTCCGCGGTGAAAACTTGCGAGGTGTCAACGTGACGTGTTACGCCGACGACACACTTGTCACGGCCCGCGGGAGCACCCACAGAGAGGCGGCCCTCCTTGCCACGGCGGGTGTCGCCCAGGTAGTGAGGAGAATTAGAGCCCTGGGTCTGGAGGTAGCTCTCAGCAAATCTGAGGCGCTCTTCTTTCATGGCCCTCGAAGAGCACCACCACCGGGTTCAGAGATAGTGGTTGGTGGGGCGCAGATTGCCATCGAGCCGTCGATGCGCTACTTGGGCATCGTGCTGGACGGCCGATGGCACTTTAGAGAACATTTCCGGCGTCTAGCACCGAAACTTATCTCGTTTGCTGGGGTGCTGGGAAAACTGTTGCCGAACTTGGGAGGGCCAAGTGTGGCATGCCGGAAATTGTACTGCGGTGTAGTACGCTCCAAGGCATTGTATGGCGCGCCGATATGGGCGGACGCGCTGGGGAACCAGAACAAGGCTCTCCTGCGTCGTCCGCAGCGCGCCATTGCACTCAGAGCAGCCCGAGCGTACTGCACTGTGTCGTTTGAAGGAGCGTGTGTGCTAGCCGGAAGCCCACCCTGGGACCTCGAAGCAGAGGCACAGGCGGAGATTTACCGGCGCATAGCCGAGGTGAAACGGACAGGGAGCTGGCCGCTCCCGGAGGAAGTCAAACGTTGGAGAGAGCAGGTTCGTTTCGATCTCCTCCGGGAGTGGTCGGACAGGTTGGAGAGCCCGGGAGCTAGCCGGGACATTATAGCGGCCATCCAACCGCTACTTACTCCGTGGCTGGAACGGCGACACGGTGCCTTGACGTACCACTTGACGCAGGTGCTGACGGGGCACGGCTGCTTTGGCAGGTACCTGTGTCGGGTGGCCCGTCGAGAGCCAACGATGGCGTGCCATCATTGTGGTGCTGGAGAAGATACGGTGCAGCACACTCGCGCCGTGTGTCCTGCTTGGGCGGAACCCCGCGCGACCATGGAGACCGTAACTGGCAATGACCTCTCCTTGCCAGCCCTGGTTAGATCCATGGTCGGAAGCGAAGAGGCATGGGAGGCAGTCGCCACGTACGCCCAAGCGGTGATGCGTGAGAAGGAGAAGGCGGAGAGGGAAAGAGAGGACGACGCCCTCTCGCTCCCAGCACGCCGCCGAAGAGTAGGCCGCAGGCGGTTGGCCTATGCCCACCATCTGCCGCCATAACGGGGACTTACGGGTGGCGGATCGGGGGGTCCGTCACCCGAGCTAAGAAGTCCCGAGCTGTAATGCGCCCCGATGTGTTCCGGGGCGCATTAAGCGGAGATAGAGGCCCTATACACCTCAGAGGAGAGCCCAGCCCAGGGCACCCGCAGACGTAGTTACGGAAGCGCGCCCAGCGAACCCGCGACCACGTCCACAAGCGGAGAGAAGAACACCCCGGGGTTTTAGTGGGTATACCCGCCCTCCTCAAGGGCGGGGGAGTCCCACATAACCACCCTGCTCCCCTCGGGCGGGGTGGTATGCGTAAAGCATTTCCCCGGGCAAAAAAAAAAAAAAAAAAAAAGGTTAGGTTAGGTTAGGTTGGGGTGCATGTCAGAAGCCTCCTCGTGGCGCACCCTGGGCAACGTCGTGACCTAGTCACGGCGGCGAATTCTGACGGGGGGGCCTCTCCACTTCGGTGGATTGAGGCAGACCGCTTCGGCGGTCCGGGGGGGCTCGGCCGGCGTCCTGGACGTATTCCGGGTAGCGGCGGTGCGAGTCGAGGCGGCCTTGATTGGCTGCGGGGCTCGGTCGGCGTCTCGGCCGTATGCCGAGTAGCGGCGACGCGAGCGAACGGCGCTTCTGTGCGTCCGTGGTGGGCCTCTCCACCGCTGGTGGATCGAGGCAGACTGCTTTGGCGGTCCGTGGGGGCTCGGCCGGCGTCCTGGACATTCCGGGTAGCGGCGGTGCGAGTCGTGGCGGCCTTGATTGGCTGCGGGGCTCGGTCGGCGTCTCGGCCGTATGCTGAGTAGCGGCGACGCGAGCGAACGGCGCTTCTGTGCGTCCGTGGTGGGCCTGCTGGGCTTCTCCGCGTGTCCCTCTGATCAGCAGAGGGCACAGTGGATGAGGTCGCGGTGGGTCTGGGCACTGCTTCGGCGGTGCGTTGGGGCTCGGCCGGCGTCCTGGACATTCCGGGTAGCGGCGGTGCGAGTCGAGGCGGCCTTGATTGGCTGCGGGGCTCGGTCGGCGTCTCGGCCTTATGCCGAGTAGCGGTGACTGAGCGGTGTGACGCTTTTGTGCGTCCGTTGTGGGCCTCTCCACTGCTTGTGGATGGGGCAGATCGCCTTGGCGATTCGTGTGGGGGCTCGGCCGGCGTCCCGGACGTTTCCGGGTAGCGGCGGTGCGAGTCGCGGCGACCTTGATTGGTTGCGGAGCTCGGTCGGCGTCTCGGCCTTATGCTGAGTAGCGGCGACGCGAGGGTCCGGCCTAACCGCTGGACGACGGCTGTGGGTGGGGGCAATCCGTTGTCTCTGCCTACGGCCAATATCGTAATCCGTCAACACGTGCGTCGTGGTCACGTCTCGCGACGTTCGACGGACCGAGGCCTTGGCTTAACCGCCCGGGCGCGAGGAAGAAAACCTCTCTAAAAAATTACCCCCAATCCCAAGCGGCAGAACCAGCGCGAGGGGATGAATGGCCAAGGGGTTACGGGGCCGCTTCGTCGACATCACCGTGTTTAGCCGTTTCCCGGCTTGCACGGTGGTGGCGGCGCAGCGGCGCCAGGCAGATACTGTTCTCCCGTCCGGATACCGACCGACCTCCGGGCGAGTTACGCTAGGTTAGTCCAGGTACAGGGGGCACTGCCTGGATGGTCCGTTTTTCCCCCATACTCGTGGGATCTAATATGGACACAAACAACAAAAACAAACCTGACGTTGCGGAGGAGAGGCTGCAAAGCCTGGAGGGAGGAGCTTCGGCTCACCTGAAGGAGGGTCGCGTCGTGCTCACACGATGCGATGTGGACGCTGCGGTGGAGGGGGTGCGAACCCGGTCTCGCAGCGGGAGTAGGAGTAGGTCTGGAGCCCGGTCGGGCAACAGGCTGGTTGATGGCCTAGGGACGTCAAGATGCAGGGACCTGTCGGCCTCGGAGTCTGACTCGGAGGTCAGCATGATGACGGTGACGGATGGGTCGAGGGACCCATCGCCGGCATCGTCGACAACGGGGCGCCTGTGGCGCAAACGGTCACGGGAGCGCGCGGCGGCTGACGACGCTGTGGAGCCCGCGGCGAAAGAGCCGGCTCGTAGAGGCCGAGGACGGCCGCCCACGACTGGCGAATACGTGGGGCGGGCGGAGGCGCAGAGGCTGCTGAACGCCACCAGGGAGGAGGCGCTTCGGCTACAGGCGGAGGAGGAGCTGGCGGAGGATGTTCGGAGGAAGAGGGAGACGAGGGCGTCTTTCCTCAGGTCTCCGTGCCCTCCCGCCGCCGGGAGCAGCGAGGAGCAGAGCGCTGCTGCCCTGGAGAAGGTGGTTATGGACTGGGTGGACACCATTCAACAGGTGTCCGCCAAGTCCATGAACCTAAAGGGCACGTACCAGCGTGCCCTGAACGAGGCGGCGAAGGGCATAACGGCCTCGGTGGTCGAGCTGAGGAGCCGGACCGCCTCAGAGGAGGTTGCCAGATTGGAGGCGGCTAACTCGCGGCTGGTGGCCGAGCAAGAGGTCATGCGCCGGGAGATCGCAGAGCTCCGGAGGCTCGTGGAGCAGCGAGCGACTCCCGCGCAGGCCTCGGCCCCGGCTGGAACCCCGGTGCTGCCGCCGCCCTCAACGCTCGAGGAGTTCGCGCGGATCATCATGGTGCAGGTGGGCACCATGGTGAACGCCCGCCTCGAGGGCCTGGAGGGGAGGCTGCTGCCCGAAAAGCGCCTCAGGCCCCCACTCGCCCACGAAAGGCGGAGGGAAGAGGCGGAGGCGGCCGCGAGGGACGTGCCGATGGAGCCCACCCCATCGGCACCGTCCACCAGTGGAGCCCGGGAGCCCTCGAAGGGCTCTAAGGGCAAGAAGGGAGGAGCAAGGGAGAAGGCGGCCCAGGCGCCATCCGAACCCCCCGCGGAGCCCAAGCAGGGTTCGAAGAAGAAGGGGAAGGGTGCCGCCAAGGCGACTCCCACCGCCCCTGCCACTCCGGTGGCAGAGCCGAAGAGGGCTGCGGCCCCCGCTGTCGAGCCCGCCGAGCCGCCGTCCCGCTCGCAAGCTCCAGTCGAACAGGCCTGGACGGAGGTGGTTCGGAGGGGCCCCAGGAGGGCCACGAACGAGGGAGGGCGAGGGGCGAAGCCGGCCACGAGGGCCCGGGATAAGTCCCCGCCAAGGCGACCAGTATTGCTGAGGGCGGTGCCGCAGGCCCGGCAGCAGGCTGCCAAGGTCGTCAAGATCCGCCCACCACCGCGCACGGCAGCGGTGGTCATCACGCTGAAGCCGGGGGCGGAGGAGAAGGGCGTGAGTTACGCCAAGGTCCTGGCGGAGGCGCGTAACCGCATAGACCTTGGCGCGCTCGGCGTGCCCCCGCTCAGGGTGAGGGTTGCGGCGACCGGGGCCCGCGTCTTGGAGGTCCCCGGCGAATGCAGGGCCGAAAAGGCGGACTCCCTGGCCAGCAGGCTCAGGGAGGTTTTCGAGGGAGCGGAGGATGTCCAAATCTCCAGGCCCGTCACCACCACGGACATGCGGGTGGAAGGCCTGGAGGACTCCATCGCCCCCGAGGAGTTGGTGGCGGCCCTGGCCAAGGCCGGAAACTGCCCCCCGACCGATATAAAGGTCGGGGAAATCAAGAAGGGCAGGGCGGGCGTGGGGGCGGCCTTCGTGCGCTGCCCCGCCACGGCCGCCAAGGCCATCATGGCGAAGGGCGGCCGTGTCCCGGTGGGGTGGGTGGCGGCGCGGGTCCGTGTCCTCAAAGAGAGGCCGCGCCGCTGCTACCGGTGCCACGCACTGGGCCACGTTCGGGCTCAGTGCCAGGCGGAAACGGACCGCAGCGGTGAATGCCACCGCTGCGGCAGCAGCGACCATAAGGTCGCTGCCTGCACGGCCCCCCCGCACTGCAACGTGTGCGCAGCTGCGGGGAGGAAGGCGGACCACCTCACCGGGGGCACGGCGTGTGCCAAGCCCCCGGCCAAAAAAGAGGCGAAGAAGAAGCCCGCTGCGACCAAGGCCACGGCCGGGTCGCAGCCGGCCAACTCCGTAACGGAGCAGGTGGTCCGCATGGAGGAAAGTTAGGATGCACCTAACTTTCCTCCAGGCGAACATCAACCACTCCGCGCAGGCTCAGGACTTGTTCCTGCAATCCCTGGCGGAGCGGTTGATCCAGGTCGCGGTGGTCGCCGAGCCGTATGTGGTCCCGCCCAGGGGTGATTGGGCGGGAGACCGGGACGGCTTGGTGGCCATAACGACCCAGTCGCCGGCACCCTCCCCCACCCTCGACAATGTGGTAAGGGGGAGGGGTTATGTGGCGGCCTGGGTTGGCGAGGCGGTGGTCGTGGGGGTGTATTTCTCCCCCAACAGGGTCCTCGCCGAGTTCGAGCGTTTTCTCGGCGAGGTGGGGACCCTGGTCGGCCAGAACCGCCCGCGGCCTGTCGTCGTCGTCGGAGACCTCAACGCCAAGTCTACGGCGTGGGGGTCTCCGGCGACGGATGCGAGGGGCAGGGCGGTCGAGGAGTGGATGGTGGAGGTGGGCCTCACCATCCTCAACCGCGGGTCGGAGGACACGTGCGTGCGGCATAACGGGGGGTCCATCGTGGACCTCACGTTCGCTACCCCCGAGATCGCACGCCGTGTCCGGGACTGGGCGGTCCTGGTGGACGAGGAGACGCTGTCGGACCACCGATACATCCGGTTCAGCGTCTCCTCAGCGGCGGCGGCCCAGGACCAAGGGCCGCCCCCGACCGTCGGTCCCAGGTGGGCCCTGAAGCGCCTGGATCTGGAGCGGCTACAAGAGGCCGCCCTGGTCCAGGCGTGGAACGCCCCGCCCCCGGAGCCGGTGGACCTGGACGCGGAGGCGGACAGCTTGTGCGAGGCGATGTCGCACGTTTGCGACGCCGCCATGCCCCGCGTCAGGGCCCTGCCGCCGAAGCGGCAGGTCTATTGGTGGACGGCGGAGGTCGCCGAACTCCGCCGTCAATGCCTGGCGAAGCGCCGCCGGCATCAGCGGTACCGGCGACGAAGGCGGCGGGAGACGGCGACGTTGGACGCCCTCTACGCGGAATATAGGGAGGCGTCCATGGCCCTCCGCGTCGCCATTGCGGAGGCCAAGGCGGCTGCCTGGAGGCAGCTGCTGGAGTCGCTGGAGCAGGACCCGTGGGGGCGGCCGTACAGGTTGGCGAGACAAAAACTCCGCCCCTGGGCCCCCCCCGCCACCAGCACGCTCCAGTCGGATGTCCTCCGGGGGGTGGTCGAGGGACTGTTCCCCGGAGCTCCGGGGACCGACTTCGTCCCTCCCACCATGGCGGCCTCACGGGCGGTGACCCGGGACGAGGAGGAGGTGCCTGAGGTCTCGGGCGGGGAGCTCCAGGTGGCCATTCTCCGGATGAGGGCCAAGAACACGGCGCCGGGGCCTGACGGCATACCCGGCCGCGCGTGGGCCCTCTCCATGGACGCCCTCGAGCCCCGCGTGAGGGCCCTCTTCAGCCGCTGCCTCCGGGAGGGTCGATTCCCCGGGCGGTGGCGGCGAGGGAAGCTCGTCCTTCTGCGGAAGGACGGGCGGCCGGCGGATGAGCCGGCCGGGTACCGGCCGATTGTGCTCCTGGACGAGGCGGGGAAGCTCCTCGAACGAGTAGTAGCGTCCCGCCTCGTCAGGCACTTGGAGGGAGAGGGCCCGGATCTGGCGCCCAATCAATTCGGGTTCCGGAGGGGTCGCTCGACGGTGGACGCGATCGCTACCGTCCGCGACCTCTCGGAGGAGGCGTGCTCCGGGGGTGGGGTCCTGTTGGCGGTGTCATTAGACATCGCCAACGCTTTTAACTCCCTCCCCTGGAGCGTCATCCGCGGCGCGCTGGGGCACCATCAAGTGCCCCGGTACCTTCAGCGCCTGGTGGGGGACTACCTCTCAGAGAGGGAGGTAGTCTACCCCACCCGGGAGGGGGCGGCGGGACGGAGCGCCGTTACCCGAGGTGTTCCACAGGGGTCCGTGCTTGGACCCCTGCTCTGGAACCGCGGGTACGATTGGGTGCTCCGAGGAGCCAACCTGCGTGGCGTCGGCGTCACGTGCTACGCCGACGACACGCTGGTGACCGCCCGGGGGGCGACCTACCGGGAGGCGGTGCTCCTGGCGACGGCCGGAGTAGCAGCGGTCGTCGCCAGGATTCGACGGTTGGGACTGCAGGTGGCCCTCCATAAATCGGAGGCCATCTGCTTCCACGGTCCGCGGAGGGCGCCTCCGGCCGGGGCGCAGATTGTGGTTGGCGGAACTGCCATCCCCGTCGGGACGACCCTCAAATATCTAGGGGTCGTCCTCGACAGCAGGTGGCGATTTGGGGCCCACCTGCGGCAGCTGTCCCCGAAGCTGACGGGGACAGCGGCCGCCCTGAGCCGCCTCCTCCCCAATCTGGGAGGGGGGGACGGGAGCTGCCGCCGCCTATACATGGCGGTGGTACGCTCCATGGCCCTCTACGGGGCCCCGATCTGGGCGGGGTCTCTCGACGCTCGGGAGACCGCCGTCCTGGTTGCGGCCCAGAGGGCCATGGCGGTGAGAGTGTGTCGGGGCTACCGCACACTCTCACACGAGGTCGCCTGCGCTCTCGCCGCGTCCCTACCCTGGGACATGGAGGCCGAGGTTTTGTCCTCGGTCTTCTGGCGGAGAGCGCGGGCCAGGGAGCGGGACCTCCGTCCCGCCCCACAGGAGGTGGTGCGGTGGCGCCAGGACGCGAGGGACCGTGCAGTGGTCGCCTGGCGGGACCGGCTCCTGACGGGGCCGGCAAGAAGAGGGGCCGGCGCTCGCCGGCTTCTGGAGGCCCTCAAGCCCCTCCTCCCGGAGTGGGTGCGGAGGCGACACGGGGCCCTCACCTTCCGGGCCACGCAGGTGCTCACCGGCCACGGGTGCTTTGGCCGGTACCTGCACAACGTGGCCCGAAGAGAGGCCTCCCCGGCCTGCCACCAGTGCGGCTGCGCGGAGGAGACAGCGCAGCACGTACTGGAGGCGTGCCCAGGAGCGGCGGAACCGCGGCGAGCCCTCGTCGCGGTTGTGGGTGCGGACCTCTCGCTGCCGACCATCATCTCCAAGATGGTCGCCGACGAGGGGTCCTGGGAGGCGGTGGTCTCCTTCTGCGAAATCGTCATGTCGCAGAGGGAGACCGAGGAGCGGGAGAGGGAACAGGATCCCCTCTCCCTGCCGCTCCGGAGAGCGCGGATACGGAGGCGGGCCAACAGGGCCCGCACTCCGTCTCCGCTTGGAGGACCCGGGGTGCCAGTTGCGGGGGCAGCTGGTGCCCCTGCTCTTAATTGAGGGGGTCCTCCACGGCCGGGGGACGCGCTAAATGTTCCAGCGCGTCCCTCCTGAGGCGGGTCCGCCTACGGGCGGACGAGGCTAGAGCAGAGTTGCGGAGAGTAACAAAACGGCCCCGCGACTCTGCTCCCATGGCTAGCCGATGGAACATCCCGGGGTTTTAGTGGGTATACCCGTCCTCCTCAAGGGCGGGGGAGTCCCACATAACCACCCGGCCCACCCCCTCGGGCCGGGTGGTATGCGTAAGGCATTTCCCCGGGTCAAAAAAAAAAAAAAAAAAAAAAAAAAAAAAAAAAAAAAAAAAAAAAAAAAGGTTAGGTTAGGTTAGGTTAGGTTGAGCGGCGACGCGAGCGTTGGGCGCTTTTGTGCGTCCGTTGTGGGCCTCTCCACTGCTTGTGGTTTGGCAGATCGCCTAGGCGATCCGTGTGGGGGCTCGGCCGGCGTCCCGGACGTTTCCGGGTAGCGGCGGTGCGAGTCACGGCGACCTTGATTGGTTGCGGAACTCGGTCGGCGTCTCGGCCTTATGCTGAGTAGCGGCGACGCGAGGGTCCGGCCTAACCGCTGGACGACGGCTGTGGGTGGGGGCAATCCGTTGTCTCTGCCTACGGCCAATATCGTAATCCGTCAACACGTGCGTCGTGGTCACGTCTCGCGACGTTCGACGGACCGAGGCCTTGGCTTAACCGCCCGGGCGCGAGGAAGAAAACCTCTCTAAAAAATTACCCCCAATCCCAAGCGGCAGAACCAGCGCGAGGGGATGAATGGCCAAGGGGTTACGGGGCCGCTTCGTCGACATCACCGTGTTTAGCCGTTTCCCGGCTTGCACGGTGGTGACGGCGCAGCGGCGCCAGGCAGATACTGTTCTCCCGTCCGGATACCGACCGACCTCCGGGCGAGTTACGCTAGGTTAGTCCAGGTACAGGGGGCACTGCCTGGATGGTCCGTTTTTTCCCCCATACTCGTGGGATTTCATATGGAACCAAATACAAAAAACCTAATTGACGCAACGGAGGAGAGGCCAAAGGGCCTGGAGAGCGGAGCAACAGCTCAGCTTAGAGAGGGACGTGTGGTGCTCGAGCGCTGCGACGTCGATGCTGCGGTGGAGGGGGCTAGAGCCCGGTCTCGCAGCGGGAGCAGGTCTGGAGCCCGCAAGGGTGAAAGACTGGTAGAGGTCCTGGAAAGGACATCTAGGTGTCGGGATTTGTCGGCCTCGAGCTCTGACTCTGAGGTCAGCATGATGACGGTGACGGACGGGTCAAGGGACCCATCGCCGGCATCGTCGGCAACGGGGCGCCTGTGGCGCAAGCGGTCGCTGGAGCGCGGAGCTATGGATGACGTCCAAGAGCCCGCAGCGAAAGAGGCTGCGCGCCGAGGTCGCGGACGGCCGCCCACAACGGGCGAGTACGTTGGGCTGGCGCTGGCTAAGCGAGAGCTCAACGCAGCGAAGGAGGAGGCGCTTCGGCTTAGGGCGGAGCAGGAGCTCGCGGAAGAGGTGCAGAGGAAGAGGGAGACGAGAGCATCCTTCCTCAAGTCCCCGTGCCATTCTGCCGCCGCTAACAGCGATGAGCGGAGCGCTGCCGCCCTGGAGAAGGCGGTTCTCGACTGGGTGGACACCATTCAGCAGGTGTCCGCCCGGTCTGGAAATCTGAAGGGCACTTATCAGCGGGCCCTGAACGAGGCGGCCGATGGCATACAGGCCTCGGTTGCCGAGTTAAGGAACCGGACCGTGTCCGAGGAGGTTGCGCGTTTAGAGGCGGCAAACGCCCGCCTCATGGCCGAGCAAGAGGTCATGCGCCGGGAAATTGCGGAGCTCCGGAGACTGGTGGAGCGGCAAGCAACTCCTGCGCAAGCCCCGGCTCCGGATGGGACCCCGGTGCTGCCGCCACCCTCAATGTTTGAGGAGTTCGCGCGGGCCATCATGGTGCAGGTGGGCACCATGGTGAGCGCCCGCCTCGAGGGCTTGGAGGGGAGACTTCTCCCCGAAAAGCGCCTTAGGCCCCCACTCGCCCACGAAAGGCGAAGGGAAGAGGCGGAGGCGGCTGCGAGGGACGTGCCGATGGAGCCCACCCCATCGGCACCGTCCACGAGTGGAGCCCGGGAGTCCCCGGGAGGCTCCTCTAAGAAGGGACGAAGTGCGGCGGCCAGTAGCGCGCAGACGAAGGCGGCCCCGGTGCCACCCGAGCCCAAGAAGAAGAAGGGGAAGGGTGCCGGCAAGGCAACTCCTACCGCCCCTGCCACGCTTGTGAAAGCCAAGAAGGCTGCGGCCCCCGCTGACGAGCCCGCCGAGCTCCCGCCCCGTCCTCAGGCTCCACTGGAGGAGCCTTGGACGGAGGTGGTGAGGAAGGGCACCCGGAGGACCCCGAACGAGGGAGGGCGAGGGGCGAAGCCGGCCACGAGGGCCCGGGACAAGTCCCCGCCCAGGCGACCGGCAGCGCCGAAGGCGGTGCCGCAGGCCCGGCAGCAGGCTGCAAAGGCGGTGAAGGTCCGCCCACCGCCGCGCACAGCAGCGGTGGTTATAACCTTGAAGCCTGGGGCGGAAGAGAAGGGGGTGAGTTACGCCAAGGTCCTGGCGGAGGCGCGTAACCGCATAGACCTTGGCGCGCTCGGCGTGCCCCCGCTCAGGGTGCGGGTGGCCGCTACCGGGGCCCGGGTTTTGGAGGTCCCCGGTGAGCTGAGGGCCGAGAAGGCGGACTCCCTGGCCAGCAGGCTCAGGGAGGTGTTTGAGGGTGCGGAGGAGGTCCAGATCTCCAGGCCCGTCACCACCGCAGACATGCGGGTGGAGGGTCTGGAGGACTCCATCACCCCCGAGGAGTTGGTGGCGGCCCTGGCCAAGGCTGGGAACTGCCCCCCGACCGATATAAAGGTTGGGGACATTAAGAAGGGCAGGGCGGGCGTAGGGGCGGCCTTCGTGCGCTGCCCCACCGCGGCCGCCAAAGCCATAATGGCAAAGGGTGGCCGTGTCCAGGTGGGGTGGGTGGCGGCGCGGGTGCGCGTTCTGAAGGAACGGCCGCGCCGCTGCTACCGATGCCAAGCGCTGGGCCACGTACGGGCCCAGTGCCAGGCCGAAACGGACCGCAGCGGAGAATGTCACCGCTGCGGGAGCACGGACCACAAGGTCGCGGCCTGCTCGTCCCCCCCGCACTGCAACGTGTGCGCAGCTGCGGGCAGGAAGGCGGACCACCTCACCGGGGGCACGGCATGTGCCAAGCCCCCGGCCAAGAAAGAGGCCAAGAAGAAGCCCGCTGCGACCAAGGCCACGGCCGGGTCGCAGCCGGCCACCTCCGTAAAGGAGCCGGTGGTCCGCATGGAGGAAAGTTAGGATGCACCTAGCTTTCCTCCAGGCGAACGTCAACCACTCCGCGCAGGCTCAGGACTTGTTCCTGCAATCCCTGGCGGAGCGGTTGATTCAGGTCGCGGTGGTCGCCGAGCCGTATGTGGTCCCGCCCAGGGGTGATTGGGCGGGAGACCGCGACGGCTTGGTGGCCATAACAACCCAGTCGCCGGCACCCTCCCCCACCCTCGACAATGTGGTAAGGGGGAGGGGATATGTGGCGGCCTGGGTGGGCGAGGCGGTGGTCGTGGGGGTATACTTCTCCCCCAACAGGGTCCTCGCCGAGTTCGAGCGTTTTCTCGGCGAGGTGGGGACCCTGATCGGCCAGAGCCGCCCGCGACCTGTCGTCGTCATAGGGGACCTCAACGCCAAGTCTACGGCGTGGGGGTCTCCGGCGACGGATGCGAGGGGCAGGGCGGTCGAGGAGTGGATGGTGGAGGTGGGGCTCACCATCCTCAACCGCGGGGCGGAAGACACGTGCGTGCGACACAACGGGGGGTCCATCGTGGACCTAACGTTTGCGACCCCCGAGCTCGCACGCCGCGTCCGGGACTGGGCGGTCCTGGTGGACGAGGAGACGCTGTCCGACCACCGCTACATCCGGTTCAGCGTCTCCTCAGCGGCGGCGGCCCAGGACCAAGGGCCGCCCCCGACCGTCGGTCCCAGGTGGGCCCTCAAGCGCCTGGATCTGGAGCGGCTGCAAGAGGCTGCTCTGGTCCAGGCGTGGAACGCCCCGCCCCCGGAGCCGGTGGACCTGGACGCGGAGGCGGACGGGCTCTGCGAGGCGATGTCGCATGTTTGCGACGCCGCCATGCCCCGCGTCAGGGCCCTGCCGCCGAAGCGGCAGGTGTATTGGTGGTCGGAGGAGATCGCCGAGCTCCGCCGCCGGTGCCTGGCGAAGCGTCGCCAACACCAGCATTACCGGCGGCGGAGGCGGCAGGAGGCGGCGACGCTGGACGCCCTCTACGCGGAGTATAGAGAGGCGTCCATGGCCCTCCGCGTCGCCATCGGCGAGGCCAAGGCGGCTGCCTGGAGGCAGCTGCTGGAGTCGCTGGAGGGGGACCCGTGGGGGCGGCCGTACAGGCTGGCGCGGCAAAAGCTGCGCCCCTGGGCCCCCCCCGCCACCAGCACGCTCCAGCCGGACGTCCTCCGGCGGGTGGTCGAGGGACTGTTCCCCGGAGCTCCGGGGACCGACTTCGTCCCTCCCACCATGGCGGCCACACGGGCGGTGACCCGGGACGAGGAGGAGGTGCCCGAGGTCTCGGGCGGGGAGCTCGAGGCGGCCGTCATGCGGATGAGGGCCAAAAACACGGCGCCGGGGCCTGACGGCATACCCGGCCGCGCGTGGGCCCTCTCCATGGACGCCCTCGAGCCCCGCGTGAGGTCCCTCTTCAGCCGCTGCCTCCGGGAGGGTCGATTCCCCGGGCGGTGGCGGAGAGGGAAGCTCGTCCTTCTGCGGAAGGACGGGCGGCCGGCGGACGAGCCGGCCGGGTACCGGCCGATTGTGCTCCTGGACGAGGCGGGGAAGCTCCTGGAACGAGTGGTAGCGTCCCGCCTCGTCAGGCACTTGGAGGGGGAGGGCCCGGACTTGGCCAATAATCAGTTCGGGTTCCGGAGGGGTCGCTCGACGGTGGACGCTATTGCCGCCGTCCGCGACCTCTCGGAGGAGGTGTGCGCTGGGGGGGGGGTCTTGTTGGCGGTGTCTCTCGACATCGCCAACGCTTTCAATTCCCTCCCCTGGAGCGTCATCCGCGGCGCGCTGGGGCACCATCAAGTGCCCCGGTACCTTCGGCGCCTGGTGGGGGACTACCTCTCAGAGAGGGAGGTAGTCTACCCCACCCGGGAGGGGGCGGCGGGACGGAGCGCCGTTACCCGAGGTGTTCCACAGGGGTCCGTGCTTGGACCCCTGCTCTGGAACCTCGGGTACGATTGGGTGCTCCGAGGAGCCAACCTGCGTGGCGTCGGCGTCACGTGCTACGCCGACGACACGCTGGTGACCGCCCGGGGGGCGACCTACCGGGAGGCGGTGCTCCTGGCGACGGCCGGAGTGGCAGCGGTCGTCGCCAGGATTCGGCGGCTGGGACTGCAGGTGGCCCTCCATAAATCGGAGGCCATCTGCTTCCACGGTCCGCGGAGGGCGCCCCCAGCCGGGGCGCAGATTGTGGTTGGCGGGACTGCCATCCCCGTCGGGACGACCCTCAAATATCTAGGGGTCGTCCTCGACAGCAGGTGGCGCTTCGGGGCCCACCTGCGGCAGCTGTCCCCGAAGCTGACGGGGACAGCGGCCGCCCTGAGCCGCCTCCTCCCCAATTTGGGAGGGGGTGACGGGAGCTGCCGCCGCCTATACATGGCGGTGGTACGCTCGATGGCCCTCTATGGGGCCCCGATCTGGGCGGGGTCCCTTGATGCTAGGGAGACCGCCGTCCTTGTGGCGGCTCAGAGGGCCATGGCGGTGAGAGTGTGTCGGGGCTACCGCACACTCTCACACGAGGTCGCCTGCGCTCTCGCCGCGTCCCTACCCTGGGACATGGAGGCCGAGGTTCTGTCCTCGGTCTTCTGGCGGAGAGCGCGGGCCAGGGAGCGGGACCTCCGTCCCGCCCCACAGGAGGTGGTGCGGTGGCGGCAAAACGCCAGGGACCTCGCGGTGGTCGCCTGGCGGGACCGGCTCCTGACGGGGCCGGCAAGAAGAGGGGCCGGCGCTCGCCGGCTCTTGGAGGCCCTCCAGCCCCTCCTCCTGGAGTGGGTCAAGAGGAAGCACGGGGCCCTCACCTTCCGGGCCACGCAGGTACTCACCGGCCACGGGTGCTTTGGCCGGTACCTGTGCAACGTGGCCCGGAGAGAGGCCTCCCCGGCCTGCCACCAGTGCGGCTGCGCGGAGGAGACAGCGCAGCACGTACTGGAGGCGTGCCCTGGAGCGGCGGAACCGCGGCGAGCCCTCGTCGCGGTCGTTGGGGCGGACCTCTCGCTGCCGACCATCATTTCCAAGATGGTCGCCGACGAGGGGTCCTGGGAGGCGGTGGTCTCCTTCTGCGAAATCGTCATGTCGCAGAGGGAGACCGAGGAGCGGGAGAGGGAACAAGATCCCCTCTCCCTGCCGCTCCGGAGAGCGCGGATTCGGAGGCGGAACAACAGGGCCCGCACTCCGTCTCCGCTTGGAGGACCCGGGGTGCCAGTTGCGGGGGCAGCTGGTGCCCCTGCTCTTAATTGAGGGGGTCCTCCACGGCCGGGGGACGCGCTAAATGTTCCAGCGCGTCCCTCCTGAGGCGGGTCCGCCCACGGGCGGACGAGGCTAGAGCAGAGTTGCGGAGAGTATCAAAACGGCCCCGCGACTCTGCTCCCATGGCTAGCCGATGGAACATCCCGGGGTTTTAGTGGGTATACCCGTCCTCCTCAAGGGCGGGGGAGTCCCACATAACCACCCGGCCCACCCCCTCGGGCCGGGTGGTATGCGTAAGGCATTTCCCCGGGTCAAAAAAAAAAAAAAAAAAAAAAAAAAAAAAAAAAAAAAAAAAATGCATGTCAGAAGCCTCCTCGTGGCGCACCCTGGGCAACGTCGTGACCTAGTAACGGTTCACGGCGGCGAATTCTGACGGGGGGGCCTCTCCACTTCGGTGGATTGAGGCAGACCGCTTCGGCGGTCCGGGGGGGCTCGGCCGGCGTCCTGGACGTATTCCGGGTAGCGGCGGTGCGAGTCGTGGCGGCCTTGATTGGCTGCGGGGCTCGGTCGGCGTCTCGGCCGTATGCCGAGTAGCGGCGACGCGAGCGAACGGCGCTTCTGTGCGTCCGTGGTGGGCCTCTCCACCGCTGGTGGATCGAGGCAGACTGCTTTGGCGGTCCGTGGGGGCTCGGCCGGCGTCCTGGACGTATTCCGGGTAGCGGCGGTGCGAGTCGAGGCGGCCTTGATTGGCTGCGGGGCTCGGTCGGCGTCTCGGCCGTATGTCGAGTAGCGGCGACGCGAGCGAGCGGCGCTTCTGTGCGTCCGTGGTGGGCCTGCTGGGCGTCTCCGCGTGTCCCTCTGATCAGCAGAGGGCACAGTGGATGAGGTCGCGGTGGGTCTGGGCACTGCTTCGGCGGTCTGTGGGGCTCGGCCGGCGTCCTGGACATTCCGGGTAGCGGCGGTGCGAGTCGTGGCGGCCTTGATTGGCTGCGGGGCTCGGTCGGCGTCTCGGCCTTATGCTGAGTAGCGGCGACGCGAGCGTTGGGCGCTTTTGTGCGCCCGTTGTGGGCCTCTCCACTGCTTGTGGATGGGGCAGATCGCTTTGGCGATCCGTGTGGGGGCTCGGCCGGCGTCCCGGACGTTTCCGGGTAGCGGCGGTGCGAGTCGCGGCGACCTTGATTGGTTGCGGAACTCGGTCGGCGTCTCGGCCTTATGCTGAGTAGCGGCGACGCGAGGGTCCGGCCTAACCGCTGGACGACGGCTGTGGGTGGGGGCAGTTCGCTGTTACCACCTGCAGTCCATATCGTAATCCGTCAACACGTGCGTCGTGGTCACGTCTCGCGACGTTCGACGGACCGAGGCCTTGGCTTAACCGCCCGGGTGCGAGGAAGAAAACCTCTATAAAAAATTACCCCCAATCCCAAGCGGCAGAGCTAGCGCGAGGGGATGAATGGCCAAGGGGTTACGGGGCCGCTTCGTCGACATCACCGTGTTTAGCCGTTTCCCGGCTTGCACGGTGGTGGCGGCGCAGCGGCGCCAGGTCGCAACTGCTCTCCCGTCCGGATACCGGCCGACCTCCGGGCGGGTTACGCTAGGCTAGTCCAGGTACAGGGGGCACTGCCTGGATGGTCCTTTTATATCCCCCATACTCGTGGGAATTCATATGGAACCTGAAAACAAAAACCAAATTGACGCAACGGAGGAGAGGCCAATGGGCCTGGAGAGTGGAGCATTAGCTCACTTGAAGGAGGGACGTGTGGTGCTTGAGCGCTGCGACGTTGATGCTGCGGTGGAGGGGGTGCGAACCCAGTCTCGCAGCGGGTCGGAAGCCCGGAAGGGCCAACGACTGGTAGTTGCCTTGCAGGCATCTAGGTGCAGGGACCTGTCGGCCTCGGAGTCTGACTCCGAGGTCAGTATGGTCACGGTGACCGATGGGTCGAGGGACCCCTCGCCGGCTTCGTCGGTGTCCGGTCGCCTATGGCGAAAGCGTTCCCTGGAGCGCGGGGCAGCCGATGACGTGTTGGAGCCTGCGGCGAAAGAGGCCACGCGCCGAGGCCGAGGAAGACCGCCCACGACGGGCGAGTATGTCGGGCTGGCGCTGGCCAAGAGGGAGCTCAATGCAGCCCGGGAGGAGCAGCTTAGGCTCCAGGCGGAGCAAGAGCTGGCGGAGGACGTGAGGCGCAAGAAGAAGGCGCGAGCGGCCTACCTGAAGCCGGGCCCTTCTGCCACAGCGAGCAGCGAAGACCAAACGGCTGCTGCATTGGAGAAGACGGTGTTGGGCTGGGTGGAGACCATCCACATGGTGGCCGCCCGGTCTGGCCAGCTGAAGGGCACATTTGTGCGGGCCCTTAACGAGGCGGCGGAGAATATTCAGCTCTCCGTCGCCGAGCTGAGGAGTCGGACCGCGTCCGAAGAGGTCGCCCGTCTGGAGGCGGCCAATGCTCGTCTCGTGGCGGATCAGGAGGTTATGCGTCGGGAAATCGCGGAGCTCCGAAAACTGGTCGAGCAACGGGCGACTCCCGCGCAAGTGCCGGCCCTGGCTGGGGCCCCGGAGTTGACGCCAACCTCAATGTTTGAGGAGTTCGCGCGGACCATCATGGTGCAGGTGGGCACCATGGTGAGCGCCCGCCTTGAAGGCTTGGAGGGGAGGCTTCTCCCTGAAAAGCGCCTCAGGCCCCCACTCGCCCACGAAAGGCGGAGGGAAGAGGCGGAGGCAGCCGCAAGGGACGTGCCGATGGAGCCCACCCCATCGGCACCATCCACGAGTGGAGCCCGGGAGCCCCCGGGAGGCTCCTCCAAAAAGGGAGGAACAGCGAAGAAGGCGGCCCCGGTGCCATCCGAACCCCCTGCGGAGCCCAAGAAGGGCTCCGAGAAGAAGAAGGGGAAGGGTGCCGCCGAGGCAACTTCCACCGCCCCTGCCACGCCTGTGGCAAGGAAGAAAGCTGCGGCCCCCGCTGCCGCTGCCGAGCCCGCCGAGCTCCCGCCCCGTCCTCAGGCTCCAGCGGAGCAGCCCTGGACAGAGGTGGTGCGGAAGGGCACCAGGAGGACTCCGAAAGAGGGAGGATCGCAGCCGGCCGCGAGGGCCCGGGATAAGTCCCCGCCCAGGCGACCGGCAGCGCCGAAGGTGGTGCCAGTGCAGGCCCGGCAGCAGGCTGCCAAGGCCGTAAAAATCCGCCCACCACCGCGCACAGCAGCGGTTGTGATAACCCTGAAGCCGGGGGCGGAGGAGAAGGGGATCAGCTACGCCAAGGTCCTTGCGGAGGCGCGTAACCGCATCGACCTTGGCGCGCTGGGTGTGCCCCCGCTCAGGGTGCGGGTGGCTGCTACCGGGGCCCGTGTCTTGGAGGTCCCCGGGGAGCTAAGGGCCGAGAAGGCGGACTCCCTGGCCAGCAGGCTCAGGGAGGTGTTTGAGGGTGCCGAGGAGGTTCAGATCTCCAGGCCTGTCACCACCGTAGACGTACGGGTGGAGGGCCTGGAGGACTCCATCACCTCCGAGGAGTTGGTGGCGGCCCTGGCCAAGGCCGCAAACTGCCCCCCGACCGATATAAAGGTCGGGGAGATCAAGAAGGGCAGGGCGGGCGTAGGGGCGGCCTTCGTGCGCTGCCCCGCCACGGCCGCCAAGGCCATAATGGCAAAGGGTGGCCGTGTCCAGGTGGGGTGGGTGGCGGCGCGGGTCCGCGTCCTCAAAGAGAGGCCGCGCCGCTGCTACCGGTGCCACGCACTGGGCCACGTTCGGGCTCAGTGCCAGGCGGAAACGGACCGCAGCGGTGAATGCCACCGCTGCGGCAGCAGCGACCATAAGGTCGCTGCCTGCACGGCCCCCCCGCACTGCAACGTGTGCGCAGCTGCGGGGAGGAAGGCGGACCACCTCACCGGGGGCACGGCGTGTGCCAAGCCCCCGGCCAAAAAAGAGGCGAAGAAGAAGCCCGCTGCGACCAAGGCCACGGCCGGGTCGCAGCCGGCCAACTCCGTAACGGAGCAGGTGGTCCGCATGGAGGAAAGTTAGGATGCACCTAACTTTCCTCCAGGCGAACATCAACCACTCCGCGCAGGCTCAGGACTTGTTCCTGCAATCCCTGGCGGAGCGGTTGATCCAGGTCGCGGTGGTCGCCGAGCCGTATGTGGTCCCGCCCAGGGGTGATTGGGCGGGAGACCGGGACGGCTTGGTGGCCATAACGACCCAGTCGCCGGCACCCTCCCCCACCCTCGACAATGTGGTAAGGGGGAGGGGTTATGTGGCGGCCTGGGTTGGCGAGGCGGTGGTCGTGGGGGTGTATTTCTCCCCCAACAGGGTCCTCGCCGAGTTCGAGCGTTTTCTCGGCGAGGTGGGGACCCTGGTCGGCCAGAACCGCCCGCGGCCTGTCGTCGTCGTCGGAGACCTCAACGCCAAGTCTACGGCGTGGGGGTCTCCGGCGACGGACGCGAGGGGCAGGGCGGTCGAGGAGTGGATGGTGGAGGTGGGCCTCACCATCCTCAACCGCGGGTCGGAGGACACGTGCGTGCGGCATAACGGGGGGTCCATCGTGGACCTCACGTTCGCTACCCCCGAGATCGCACGCCGTGTCCGGGACTGGGCGGTCCTGGTGGACGAGGAGACGCTGTCGGACCACCGATACATCCGGTTCAGCGTCTCCTCAGCGGCGGCGGCCCAGGACCAAGGGCCGCCCCCGACCGTCGGTCCCAGGTGGGCCCTGAAGCGCCTGGATCTGGAGCGGCTACAAGAGGCCGCCCTGGTCCAGGCGTGGAACGCCCCGCCCCCGGAGCCGGTGGACCTGGACGCGGAGGCGGACAGCTTGTGCGAGGCGATGTCGCACGTTTGCGACGCCGCCATGCCCCGCGTCAGGGCCCTGCCGCCGAAGCGGCAGGTCTATTGGTGGACGGCGGAGGTCGCCGAACTCCGCCGTCAGTGCCTGGCGAAGCGCCGCCGGCATCAGCGGTACCGGCGACGAAGGCGGCGGGAGACGGCGACGTTGGACGCCCTCTACGCGGAATATAGGGAGGCGTCCATGGCCCTCCGCGTCGCCATTGCGGAGGCCAAGGCGGCTGCCTGGAGGCAGCTGCTGGAGTCGCTGGAGCAGGACCCGTGGGGGCGGCCGTACAGGTTGGCGAGACAAAAACTCCGCCCCTGGGCCCCCCCCGCCACCAGCACGCTCCAGTCGGATGTCCTCCGGCGGGTGGTCGAGGGACTGTTCCCCGGAGCTCCGGGGACCGACTTCGTCCCTCCCACCATGGCGGCCTCACGGGCGGTGACCCGGGACGAGGAGGAGGTGCCTGAGGTCTCGGGCGGGGAGCTCCAGGCGGCCATTCTCCGGATGAGGGCCAAGAACACGGCGCCGGGGCCTGACGGCATACCCGGCCGCGCGTGGGCCCTCTCCATGGACGCCCTCGAGCCCCGCGTGAGGGCCCTCTTCAGCCGCTGCCTCCGGGAGGGTCGATTCCCCGGGCGGTGGCGGCGAGGGAAGCTCGTCCTTCTGCGGAAGGACGGGCGGCCGGCGGATGAGCCGGCCGGGTACCGGCCGATTGTGCTCCTGGACGAGGCGGGGAAGCTCCTTGAACGAGTAGTAGCGTCCCGCCTCGTCAGGCACTTGGAGGGAGAGGGCCCGGATCTGGCGCCCAATCAATTCGGGTTCCGGAGGGGTCGCTCGACGGTGGACGCGATCGCTACCGTCCGCGACCTCTCGGAGGAGGCGTGCTCCGGGGGTGGGGTCCTGTTGGCGGTGTCATTAGACATCGCCAACGCTTTTAACTCCCTCCCCTGGAGCGTCATCCGCGGCGCGCTGGGGCACCATCAAGTGCCCCGGTACCTTCAGCGCCTGGTGGGGGACTACCTCTCAGAGAGGGAGGTAGTCTACCCCACCCGGGAGGGGGCGGCGGGACGGAGCGCCGTTACCCGAGGTGTTCCACAGGGGTCCGTGCTTGGACCCCTGCTCTGGAACCTCGGGTACGATTGGGTGCTCCGAGGAGCCAACCTGCGTGGCGTCGGCGTCACGTGCTACGCCGACGACACGCTGGTGACCGCCCGGGGGGCGACCTACCGGGAGGCGGTGCTCCTGGCGACGGCCGGAGTAGCAGCGGTCGTCGCCAGGATTCGACGGTTGGGACTGCAGGTGGCCCTCCATAAATCGGAGGCCATCTGCTTCCACGGTCCGCGGAGGGCGCCCCCGGCCGGGGCGCAGATTGTGGTTGGCGGAACTGCCATCCCCGTCGGGACGACCCTCAAATATCTAGGGGTCGTCCTCGACAGCAGGTGGCGATTTGGGGCCCACCTGCGGCAGCTGTCCCCGAAGCTGACGGGGACAGCGGCCGCCCTGAGCCGCCTCCTCCCCAATCTGGGAGGGGGGGACGGGAGCTGCCGCCGCCTATACATGGCGGTGGTACGCTCCATGGCCCTCTACGGGGCCCCGATCTGGGCGGGGTCTCTCGACGCTCGGGAGACCGCCGTCCTGGTTGCGGCCCAGAGGGCCATGGCGGTGAGAGTGTGTCGGGGCTACCGCACACTCTCACACGAGGTCGCCTGCGCTCTCGCCGCGTCCCTACCCTGGGACATGGAGGCCGAGGTTTTGTCCTCGGTCTTCTGGCGGAGAGCGCGGGCCAGGGAGCGGGACCTCCGTCCCGCCCCACAGGAGGTGGTGCGGTGGCGCCAGGACGCGAGGGACCGTGCAGTGGTCGCCTGGCGGGACCGGCTCCTGACGGGGCCGGCAAGAAGAGGGGCCGGCGCTCGCCGGCTTCTGGAGGCCCTCAAGCCCCTCCTCCCGGAGTGGGTGCGGAGGCGACACGGGGCCCTCACCTTCCGGGCCACGCAGGTGCTCACCGGCCACGGGTGCTTTGGCCGGTACCTGCACAACGTGGCCCGAAGAGAGGCCTCCCCGGCCTGCCACCAGTGCGGCTGCGCGGAGGAGACAGCGCAGCACGTACTGGAGGCGTGCCCAGGAGCGGCGGAACCGCGGCGAGCCCTCGTCGCGGTTGTGGGTGCGGACCTCTCGCTGCCGACCATCATCTCCAAGATGGTCGCCGACGAGGGGTCCTGGGAGGCGGTGGTCTCCTTCTGCGAAATCGTCATGTCGCAGAGGGAGACCGAGGAGCGGGAGAGGGAACAGGATCCCCTCTCCCTGCCGCTCCGGAGAGCGCGGATACGTAGGCGGGCCAACAGGGCCCGCACTCCGTCTCCGCTTGGAGGACCCGGGGTGCCAGTTGCGGGGGCAGCTGGTGCCCCTGCTCTTAATTGAGGGGGTCCTCCACGGCCGGGGGACGCGCTAAATGTTCCAGCGCGTCCCTCCTGAGGCGGGTCCGCCTACGGGCGGACGAGGCTAGAGCAGAGTTGCGGAGAGTAACAAAACGGCCCCGCGACTCTGCTCCCATGGCTAGCCGATGGAACATCCCGGGGTTTTAGTGGGTATACCCGTCCTCCTCAAGGGCGGGGGAGTCCCACATAACCACCCGGCCCACCCCCTCGGGCCGGGTGGTATGCGTAAGGCATTTCCCCGGGTCAAAAAAAAAAAAAAAAAAAAAAAAAAAAAAAAAAAAAAAAAAAAAAAAAAAAAAAAAAAAAAAAAAAAAAAAAAAAAAAAAGGTTAGGTTAGGTTAGGTTAGGTTAGGTTAGGTTAGGTTGGGGTGCATGTCAGAAGCCTCCTCGTGGCGCACCCTGGGCAACGTCGTGACCTAGTCACGGCGGCGAATTCTGACGGGGGGCCTCTCCACTTCGGTGGATTGAGGCAGACCGCTTCGGCGGTCCGGGGGGGCTCGGCCGGCGTCCTGGACGTATTCCGGGTAGCGGCGGCGCGAGTCGTGGCGGCCTTGATTGGCTGCGGGGCTCGGTCGGCGTCTCGGCCGTATGCCGAGTAGCGGCGACGCGAGCGAACGGCGCTTCTGTGCGTCCGTGGTGGGCCTCTCCACCGCTGGTGGATCGAGGCAGACTGCTTCGGCGGTCCGTGGGGGCTCGGCCGGCGTCCTGGACGTATTCCGGGTAGCGGCGGTGCGAGTCGTGGCGGCCTTGATTGGCTGCGGGGCTCGGTCGGCGTCTCGGCCTTATGCCGGGTAGCGGCGACGCGAGCGTGGGGCGCTTTTGTGCGTCCGTTGTGGGCCTCTCCACTGCTTGTGGTTTGGCAGATCGCCTAGGCGATCCGTGTGGGGGCTCGGCCGGCGTCCCGGACGTTTCCGGGTAGCGGCGGTGCGAGTCACGGCGACCTTGATTGGTTGCGGAACTCGGTCGGCGTCTCGGCCTTATGCTGAGTAGCGGCGACGCGAGGGTCCGGCCTAACCGCTGGATGACGGCTGTGGGTGGGGGCAGTTCGCTGTTACCACCTGCAGTCCAAATCGTAATCCGTCAACACGTGCGTCGTGGTCACGTCTCGCGACGTTCGACGGACCGAGGCCTTGGCTTAACCGCCCGGGTGCGAGGAAGAAAACCTCTATAAAAAATTACCCCCAATCCCAAGCGGCAGAGCTAGCGCGAGGGGATGAATGGCCAAGGGGTTACGGGGCCGCTTCGTCGACATCACCGTGTTTAGCCGTTTCCCGGCTTGCACGGTGGTGGCGGCGCAGCGGCGCCAGGTCGCAACTGCTCTCCCGTCCGGATACCGGCCGACCTCCGGGCGGGTTACGCTAGGCTAGTCCAGGTACAGGGGGCACTGCCTGGATGGTCCGTTTTTTCCCCCATACTCGTGGGATTTCATATGGAACCAATTAAAAACTCAAACCAAATTGACGCAACGGAGGAGAGGCCGAAAGGTCTGGATGGAGTAGCATTAGCTGCTCTGAAGGAGGGACGTGTGGTGCTCGAGCGCTGCGACGTCGATGCTGCGGTGGAGGGGGCGAGAGCCCGGTCTCGCAGCGAGTCTGGAGCCCGCAAGGGTGAAGGACTGGTCGATGTCCTGGAAAGGACATCCAGGTGTCGGGATTTGTCGGCCTCGAGCTCGGATTCTGAGGCGAGTATGAGGACGGTGACGGACGGGTCTAGGGACACATCGCCGGCATCGTCGACAACTGGGCGCCTGTGGCGCAAGCGGTCGCTGGAGCGCGGAGCTATGGATGATGTCCAAGAGCCCGCAGCGAAGGAGGCTGCGCGCCGAGGTCGCGGACGGCCGCCCACAACGGGCGAGTACGTTGGGCTGGCGCTGGCTAAGCGAGAGCTCAACGCAGCGAAGGAGGAGGCGCTTCGGCTTAGGGCGGAGCAGGAGCTCGCGGAAGAGGTGCAGAGGAAGAGGGAGACGAGAGCGTCCTTCCTCAGGTCCCCGTGCCATTCCGCCGCCTCTAACAATGACGAGCGGAGCGCGGCCGCCCTGGAGAAGGCGGTTCTCGACTGGGTGGACACCATCCAGCAGGTGTCCGCCCGGTCTGGAAATCTGAAGGGCACCTATCAGCGGGCCCTGAACGAGGCGGCTGACGGCATACAGGCCTCGGTTGCCGAGTTGAGGAACCGGACCGTGTCCGAAGAGGTTGCGCGGTTAGAGGCGGCAAACGCCCGCCTCATGGCCGACCAGGAGGTGATGCGACGGGAGATCGCTGAGCTCCGGAAGCTCGTAGAGCGACAGGCGACTCCCGCGCAAGCACAGGCCTCGGTCGGGGCCCCGGTGCTGTCGCCGCCCTCGACGTTCGAGGAGTTTGCGCGGATCATCATGGTGCAGGTGGGCACCATGGTGAGCGCCCGCCTCGAGGGCTTGGAGGGGAGACTTCTCCCCGAAAAGCGCCTCAGGCCCCCACTCGCCCACGAAAGGCGAAGGGAGGAGGCGGAGGCAGCCGCGAGGGACGTGCCGATGGAGCCCACCCCGTCGGCACCGTCCACGAGTGGAGCCCGGGAGTCCTCGAAGGGCTCCAAGGGCAAGAAGGGAGGAGCAAGGGAGAAGGCGGCCCCGGCGCCATCCGAACCCCCTGCGGAGCCCAAGGAGGGCTCTAAGAAGAAGAAGGGGAAGAGTGCCGCCAAGGCGGCTTCCACCACCCCTGCCGCGCCTGTGGCAGCCAAGAAGGCTGCGGCCCCCACTGCTGAGCCCGCTGAGCTCCCACCCCGTCCCCAGGCTCCAGTGGAGCAGCCTTGGACGGAGGTGGTGAGGAAGGGCGGCCCAAGGAGGACCCAGAACGAGGGAGGGGCGAAGCCAGCCGCGAGGGCCCGGGACAAGTCCCCGCCCAGGCGACCAGCAGCGACGAAGACGGTGCCGCAGGCCCGGCAGCAGGCCGCAAAGGCGGTGAAGATCCGCCCACCGCCGCGAACAGCAGCGGTGGTCATCACCCTAAAGCCGGGGGCGGAAGAGAAGGGGGTGAGCTACGCCAAGGTCCTTGCGGAGGCGCGTAACCGCATTGACCTTGGCGCGCTAGGTGTGCCCCCGCTCAGGGTGCGAGTGGCCGCTACCGGGGCCCGAGTTTTGGAGGTCCCCGGTGAGCTGAGGGCCGAGAAGGCGGACTCCCTGGCCAGCAGGCTCAGGGAGGTGTTTGAGGGTGCGGAGGAGGTCCAGATCTCCAGGCCCGTCACCACCGCGGACATGCGGGTGGAGGGTCTGGAGGACTCCATAACCCCTGACGAGTTGGTGGCGGCCCTGGCCAAGGCTGGGAACTGCCCCCCGACCGATATAAAGGTCGGGGACATTAAGAAGGGCAGGGCGGGCGTAGGGACGGCCTTCGTGCGTTGCCCCGCCACGGCCGCCAAAGCCATAATGGCAAAGGGTGGCCGTGTCCAGGTGGGGTGGGTGGCGGCGCGGGTGCGCGTTCTGAAGGAACGGCCGCGCCGCTGCTACCGATGCCAAGCGCTGGGCCACGTACGGGCCCAGTGCCAGGCGGAGACTGACCGCAGCGGTGAATGCCACCGCTGCGGCAGCACCGACCATAAGGTCGCGGCCTGCTCGGCCCCCCCGCACTGCAACGTGTGCGCAGCTGCGGGGAGAAAGGCGGACCACCTCACCGGGGGCACGGCGTGTGCCAAGCCCCCGGCAAAGAAAGAGGCGCAGAAGAAGAAGCCCGCTGCGACCAAGGCCACGGCCGGGTCGCAGCCGGCCACCTCCGGAAAGGAGCAGGTGGTCCGTATGGAGGAAAGTTAGGATGCACCTAGCTTTCCTCCAGGCGAACATCAACCACTCCGCGCAGGCTCAGGACTTGTTCCTGCAATCCCTGGCGGAGCGGTTGATTCAGGTCGCGGTAGTCGCCGAGCCGTATGTGGTCCCGCCCAGGGGTGATTGGGCGGGAGACCGCGACGGCTTGGTGGCCATTACCACCCAGTCGCCGGCACCCTCCCCCACCCTCGACAACGTGGTAAGGGGGAGGGGTTATGTGGCGGCCTGGGTTGGCGAGGCGGTGGTCGTGGGGGTGTACTTTTCCCCCAACAGGGTCCTCGCCGAGTTCGAGCGTTTTCTCGGCGAGGTGGGGACCCTGATCGGCCAGAGCCGCCCGCGACCTGTCGTCGTCGTCGGGGACCTCAACGCCAAATCCACGGTGTGGGGATCTCCGGCGACGGACGCGAGGGGCAGGGCAGTGGAGGAGTGGCTGGTGGAGGTGGGCCTCACCAGCCTAAACCGTGGGTCGGAGGACACGTGCGTGCGGCATAACGGGGGGTCAATCGTGGACGTCACGTTCGCCACCCCCGAGCTCGCACGCCGCGTCCGGGACTGGGCGGTCCTGGTGGACGAGGAGACGCTGGCGGATCACCGCTACATCAGGTTTAGCGTCTCCTCGGCGGCGGCGGCCCAGGACCAAGGGCCGCCCCCGACCGTCGGTCCCAGGTGGGCCCTCAAGCGCCTGGACTTGGAGCGGCTGAAAGAGGCCGCCCTGGTTCAGGCGTGGAACGCCCTGCCCCCGGAGCCAGTGGACCTGGACGAGGAGGCGGACGGGCTGTGCATGGCGATGTCGCACGTCTGCGACGCCGCCATGCCCCGTGTCAGAGCCCTGCCGCCGAAGAGGCAGGTCTACTGGTGGACGGAGGAGGTCGCCGAGCTCCGCCGTCGGTGCCTGGCAAAGCGTCGCCAGCATCAGCATTACCGGCGGAGGAGGCGACAGGAGGCGGCGACGTTGGACGCCCTCTACGCAGACTACAGAGAGGCGTCCATGGCCCTCCGCGTCGCCATCGGCGAGGCAAAAGCGGCTGCCTGGAGGCAGCTGCTGGAATCGCTGGAGGGGGACCCGTGGGGGCGGCCGTACAGGCTGGCGCGGCAAAAGCTGCGCCCCTGGGCCCCCCCCGCCACCAGCACGCTCCAGCCGGACGTCCTTCGGCGGGTGGTCGAGGGACTGTTCCCCGGAGCTCCGGGGACCGATTACGTCCCTCCCACCATGGCGGCCTCGCGGGCGGAGACCCGGGACGAGGATGAGGAGGTGCCCGAGGTCTCGGGTGGGGAGCTAGAGGCGGCCGTCATGCGGATGAGGGCCAAAAACACGGCGCCGGGGCCTGACGGCATACCCGGCCGCGCGTGGGCCCTCTCCATGGACGCCCTCGAGCCCCGCGTGAGGGCCCTCTTCAGCCGCTGCCTCCGGGAGGGTCGATTCCCCGGGCGGTGGCGGAGAGGGAAGCTCGTCCTGCTGAGGAAGGACGGGCGGCCGGCGGACGAGCCGGCAGGGTACCGGCCGATCGTGCTGCTGGACGAGGCGGGGAAGCTACTCGAGCGAGTCGTGGCTTCCCGCCTCGTCAGGCATCTGGAGGGAGAGGGCCCGGACTTGGCCGCTAACCAGTTCGGGTTCCGGAGGGGTCGCTCCACGGTGGACGCGATCGCCACCGTCCGCGACCTCTCAGAGGAGGTGTGCGCCGGGGGGGGGGTCTTGTTGGCGGTGTCGCTCGACATCGCCAACGCGTTCAACTCCCTCCCCTGGAGTGTGATCCGCGGCGCGCTGGGGTACCACAACGTGCCCCGGTACCTTCAGCGCCTTGTGGGGGACTACCTATCGGAGAGAGAGGTAGTCTTCCCCACGCGGGAGGGGGCGGGTCGCAGCGCTGTTACCCGGGGTGTCCCGCAGGGGTCCGTGCTCGGGCCCCTGCTATGGAACCTCGGGTACGATTGGGTGCTCCGGGGAGCTAACCTGCGTGGCGTCGGCGTCACCTGTTACGCCGACGACACGCTGGTGACCGCCCGGGGGGGAAGCTACCGGGAGGCGGTGATCCTGGCGACGGCCGGAGTTGCAGCGGTCGTCGCCAGAATTCGGCGATTGGGGTTGCAGGTGGCCCTCCATAAATCGGAGGCCATCTGCTTCCACGGGCCGCGGAGGGCGCCCCCGGCCGGGGCGCAGGTTGTGGTGGGCGGGACGTCCATCCCCGTCGGGACGACCCTCAAATATCTTGGGGTCGTCCTAGACAGCAGGTGGCGCTTCGGGGCCCACCTGCGGCAGCTGTCCCCGAAGTTGACGGGGACGGCGGCCGCTTTGAGCCGCCTCCTCCCCAATCTGGGAGGGGGTGACGGGAGCTGCCGCCGCTTATACATGGCGGTGGTACGCTCCATGGCCCTCTACGGGGCCCCGATCTGGGCGGGGTCTCTCGACGCTCGGGAGACCGCCGTCCTAGTGGCGGCCCAGAGGGCCATGGCGGTGAGGGTGTGTCGGGGCTACCGCACACTCTCCCACGAGGTCGCCTGCGCTCTCGCCGCGTCCCTACCCTGGGACATGGAGGCCGAGGTCCTTTCCTCGGTCTTCTGGCGGCGAGCGCGGGCCAGGGAGCGGGACCTCCGTCCCGCCCCACAGGAGGTGGTGCGGTGGCGCCAAGACGCCAGGGACCTCGCTGTGGTCGCCTGGCGGGACCGGCTCCTGACGGGGCCGGCAAGAAGAGGGGCTGGCGCTCGCCGGCTTCTGGAGGCCCTCAAGCCCCTCCTCCCGGAGTGGGTGCGGAGGCGACACGGGGCCCTCACCTTCCGGGCCACGCAGGTGCTGACCGGCCACGGGTGTTTCGGTCGGTACCTGCACAACGTGGCCCGAAGAGAGGCCTCCCCGGCCTGCCACCAGTGCGGCTGCGCGGAGGAGACAGCGCAGCACGTACTGGAGGCGTGCCCCGGAGCGGCGGAACCGCGACGAGCCCTCGTCGCGGTTGTGGGTGCGGACCTCTCGCTGCCGACCATCATCTCCAAGATGGTCGCCGACGAGGGGTCCTGGGAGGCGGTGGTCTCCTTCTGCGAAGTGGTGATGACGCAGAGGGAGACCGAGGAGCGGGAGAGGGAACAAGATCCCCTCTCCCTGCCGCTCCGGAGAGCGCGGATTCGGAGGCGGAACAATAGGGCCCGCACTCCGTCTCCGCTTGGAGGACCCGGGGCGCCGGTTGCGGGGGCAGCCGGTGCCCCTGCTCTTAACTGAGGGGGTCCTCCACGGCCGGGGGACGCGCTAATGTTCCAGCGCGTCCCTCCTGAGGCGGGTCCGCCCACGGGCGGACGAGGCTAGAGCAGAGTTGCGGAGAGTATCAAAACGGCCCCGCGACTCTGCTCCCATGGCTAGCCGATGGAACATCCCGGGGTTTTAGTGGGTATACCCGTCCTCCTCAAGGGCGGGGGAGTCCCACATAACCACCCGGCCCACCCCCTCGGGCCGGGTGGTATGCGTAAGGCATTTCCCCGGGTCAAAAAAAAAAAAAAAAAAAAAAAAAAAAAAAAAAAGGTTAGGTTAGGTTAGGTTAGGTTAGGTTAGGTTAGGTTAGGTTAGGTTAGGTTGGGCGGGTCTGGGTTTATCCGTCACTGACGCGTAAACCCAGGCCCTCCGTACTCATCCCGGATGGGTGCGGAGGCGTCGGTCTTGAGGGAGAGCGCAAGTCGTGATGATCCTCAAGGCAAGTCCAGGGTAATCCTTCACGTGGTTGCTGCCTGTTATTGGTCTGGTCCCCTCTGGAACAGACGTAACTAAAACCCTGGGCGCCGCGGTAGCCGGTGTGAAGATTGTCGCAAAGCTTGCTTTGCGGTGGTCTTCATACCGGTTGTTATGTAATATATGTATGTTTATTTATTATTCTATGTATATATCTCATCCATCATCTATCTCATCATCGTTTCATCTTCATGTGTATTCTTCGTATGTGTTTTTTTTCGTTTTCCTGTATTGTCGTGTCGTGTATCATCTCCATTTCTTTGTGTTTTCATTTGTGTCTTGGTATATTTTATTCTTTTGTCTGTGTATTTGTTGTGTTCCTTGTTCTTGTTTTTTCATTTTCGTTTCCATGACGTGAGGGGAGGGCTGTCGAGCCGTAAAACCGACACAAACATGAAATGGCGTCTTCTCTAACAGAATTACCCCAGGAGGGTACCTGCCTCTCAGAGGCAGGAGAATCCCTCACTGGCCCATCTGGGTCAGTCTGCCCCTCGTATTCTGGGGGGGGCAAGAACCGCCATGAGGGCCTCGGCCCTCAACCCGACGACCTACGCACTATCCCGGACACTGATTCTGCACGCGACGACCTATGCACGTACTCGGACACCGATACAGCACGCGACAACGGCTCGCGTTTGGAAGTGAGGAAGGAGGCCCGCGTGATTCTCACGCGCTGCCTGGAAGTTCAGGAGGAGAAGGGAGAGGGTCGCGTGGTGCCGCGGCCCCGAACTCTGTCCGAGTCGTCTTCGGCTTCGGGCATGAGTTTCGGGACCGTGGCATCGCGAACGTCGTCGCCAAGTGGGTGGCGCAAGCGGCAGAGGGCCGCCTGCGTCGACTCGGACGACTTTGACGACGCATCGCCGTCGAGAAGGGGGCGTGCTCGTCCCTCGTCCACCGAAGAGGTCATCGGCCTGGCGAAAGCCAAGGCCGCGCTGAATGCGGCAAAGGCGGAGGAGCTCCGGCTGGAGGCCGAACGTGGAATGGCGGAGGACGCAAGACGGAAGAGAGCGACGCGAGCCGCCATCTTCCGCACACCGGCGATGACGAGGCAGGAGCGGGAGCAGCCCGAAACGTTGGACCTGCAGAGGGTGGTGTCCGAGTCGTTAGACACCATCCGGCGGGTCGCGGAGACTTCGGGCAATCTGAAGGGGACTTTCGTGCGGGCCCTGAACGAGGCAGCAGAGGCCATAAAGGTTTCCTTTGTCGAGGCGAGGACCCGCACGATGTCCGAGGAGGTCGCTCGGCTCGAGGCCGCAAACGCGCGGCTCGCGGCGGAGCTGGACGAGGTCCGGAAGGAGCTGGCCCGTTTACAGCCAGCTCCAGCCCCATCCCCGTCCCTCGAGGAGATAGTGCGAGCCTGCATGTTGCAGTGCGGCACCATGGTGAATGCACGGCTGGAGGGGCTCGAGGAGCGCCTGCTCCCGGCTAAGCGTCTGCGGCCACCACTGGCCGCTGACAGGAAGCTGGCCGAGGCGGCCGCTGCTGCTCCTGCAGCCCCGCGCCCGGCCCGCGTCCAGCCAACGAGGACTACGGCGGATGTTGCTCCCGCGCCCGCCACCAAGCTTCCGAAAAAGCAGAAGGCTGAGACGAAGAGGGTGGCCGCTGCAAAACTGAGCCCTCGGCTTGAGTCCCAGCCCCCGTCGGAGCCCACGGAGGAGCCGTGGCGCGTGGTGGTCCGGAAGGGCGCCACCAAGAAGGCGAAGAAGGCCGCCAGGAAGCCCGCAGTGGAGCCCGTCACTGCTCCTGCGGCACCTAAAAAGAAGATTGTGCCGAAGAAGGGGCCCAAGCTCCACCCGCCTCGCACGACCGCGGTCATGCTGACCTTGCGGCCGGAGGCGGTGGAGCAAGGGGTCACATATTTGAAGGTCCTGACCGAGGCGAAACGCCGTATCAACTTGAGGGAGATTGGAGTTGACGGCCTCCGGTTTGGCACTGCAGCCACCGGGGCTCGCCTCCTGATCCTGCCGGGCGCCAGTAGTGCCGACAAGGCAGACACACTGGCGTCCAAAATCAGGGAGGCCGTCGGTGACGATATTGTCCGAGTCTCCAGGCCAGAGAAATGCGTGGAGCTGCGCATCTCTGGCCTGGACGACTCGGTCACCAAAGAAGAGGTGGTCGCAGCCGTGGCGGATGCTGGTGGCTGCGCCAGCGATGCCATAAGGGCGGGCGATCTGAGGCGCTCCCCCGGCCGGCAAGGGCAGATTTGGTTGAGCGTCCCAGTCGCCGCAGCGAAGAAAGTCGTGGAGAAGCGGCTCTTGGTGGGCTGGGTTTCAGTGCAGGCGAAGATGCTGGAACCCAGAGCACCACGGTGTTTCCGCTGCCTGGAGCCCGGGCACGTGGGGGCCAACTGCACGTCTAGCCTTGACCGCAGCGGACTCTGCTTCTGCTGCGGCAAGGCAGGCCACAAGGCGGCGCAGTGCTCAGCCGACCCCCACTGCCCCATTTGTGATGTCGCCAAGAGGGCGGCCAACCACCGGATGGGTGGTAAGGCCTGCCCTGCTATGCCTCCCAGGAAGAGCCAAAAGAAGGCTGTGGCTGGCCCTAGGGCCCGTCCCTCACAGCCAAAGTGTCCACGGCAGGAGGCCATGGACACCGCGAACCGTTGACAGCCTTTTACACTGTCAACGGGGACTCTCGGGTGGCGGATCGGGGGATCCGCCACCCGAACTTTACAAGAGTCCCGAGCTGAAATGCGCTCCGAAGTGTTCCGGAGCGCATTTAGCGGAGAGCGGAGGCACTTTACACCTCCAGGGCCGAGCCCAGTCCAGGGCGCCCGCAGGTGTGGTCGCGGTGCGTGTCTAACGATCCCGCGGCCACACCACATGCGGTGAGAGAACACCCCCGGGGTTTTAGTGAGTAGGCCGCCTTCTTCAAAGGCGGAGATTCTCACATAACCACTCGGCCCCCCCCCGGGTCGGGTGGTATCCATAAAGGATTTCCCCGGGCAAAAAAAAAAAAAAAAAAAAAAAAAAAAAAAAAAAAAAAAAAAAAGGTTAGGTTAGGTTAGGTTAGGTTAGGTTAGGTTGGGCGGGTCTGGGGTGCATGTCAGAAGCCTCCTCGTGGCGCACCCTGGGCAACGTCGTGACCTAGTAACGGTCACGGCGGCGAATTCTGACGGGGGGGCCTCTCCACTTCGGTGGATTGAGGCAGACCGCTTCGGCGGTCCGGGGGGGCTCGGCCGGCGTCCTGGACGTATTCCGGGTAGCGGCGGTGCGAGTCGTGGCGGCCTTGATTGGCTGCGGGGCTCGGTCGGCGTCTCGGCCGTATGCCGAGTAGCGGCGACGCGAGCGAACGGCGCTTCTGTGCGTCCGTGGTGGGCCTCTCCACCGCTGGTGGATCGAGGCAGACTGCTTCGGCGGTCCGTGGGGGCTCGGCCGGCGTCCTGGACGTATTCCGGGTAGCGGCGGTGCGAGTCGTGGCGGCCTTGATTGGCTGCGGGGCTCGGTCGGCGTCTCGGCCGTATGCCGAGTAGCGGCGACGCGAGCGAACGGCGCTTCTGTGCGTCGTTGATGGGCCTGGTGGGCTTCTCCGCGTGTCCCTCTGATCAGCAGAGGGCACAGTGGATGAGGTCGCGCTGGGTCTGGGCACTGCTTCGGCGGTGCGTGGGGGCTCGGCCGGCGTCCTGGACGTATTCCGGGTAGCGGCGGTGCGAGTCGAGGCGGCCTTGATTGGCTGCGGGGCTCGGTCGGCGTCTCGGCCTTATGCCGAGTAGCGGCGACGCGAGCGTGTGACGCTTCTGTGCGTCCATTGTGGGCCTTTCCACTTCTTGTGGTTGGGCAGATCGCCCTGGCGATCGGTGTGGGGGCTCGGCCGGCGTCCCGGACGTTTCTGGGTAGCGGCGGTGCGAGTCGCGGCGACCTTGATTGGTTGCGGAACTCGGTCGGCGTCTCGGCCTTATGCTGAGTAGCGGCGACGCGAGGGTCCGGCCTAACCGCTGGATGACGGCTGTGGGTGGGGGCAGTTCGCTGTTACCACCTGCAGTCCACATCGTAATCCGTCAACACGTGCGTCGTGGTCACGTCTCGCGACGTTCGACGGACCGAGGCCTTGGCTTAACCGCCCGGGTGCGAGGAAGAAAACCTCTATAAAAAATTACCCCCAATCCCAAGCGGCAGAACCAGCGCGAGGGGATGAATGGCCAAGGGGTTACGGGGCCGCTTCGTCGACATCACCGTGTTTAGCCGTTTCCCGGCTTGCACGGTGGTGGCGGCGCAGCGGCGCCAGGCAGATACTGTTCTCCCGTCCGGATACCGACCGACCTCCGGACGAGTTACGCTAGGTTAGTCCAGGTACAGGGGGCACTGCCTGGATGGTCCGTTTTTTCCCCCATACTCGTGGGATCTAATATGGACACATTAAACAAAAACTCAAACCAAATTGACGCAACGGAGGAGAGGCCGAAAGGTCTGGATGGAGTAGCGGTAGCTGCTCTGAAGGAGGGACGTGTGGTGCTCGAGCGCTGCGACGTCGATGCTGCGGTGGAGGGGGCGAGAGCCCGGTCTCGCAGCGAGTCTGGAGCCCGCAAGGGTGAAAGACTGGTCGAGGTCCTGGAAAGGACATCCAGGTGTCGGGATTTGTCGGCCTCGAGCACAGACTCGGAGGTCAGCATGATGACGGTGACGGACGGGTCGAGGGACCCATCGCCGACATCGTCGACAACGGGGCGCCTGTGGCGCAAACGGTCACGGGAGCGCGCGGCGGCTGACGACGCTGTGGAGCCTGCGGCGAAAGAGCCGGCTCGTAGAGGCCGAGGACGGCCGCCCACAACGGGCGAGTACGTTGGGCTGGCGCTGGCTAAGCGAGAGCTCAACGCAGCGAAGGAGGAGGCGCTTCGGCTTAGGGCGGAGCAGGACCTCGCGGAAGAGGTGCAGAGGAAGAGGGAGACGAGAGCGTCCTTCCTCAAGTCCCCGTGCCATTCCGCCGCCGCTAACAACGATGAGCGGAGCGCGGCCGCCCTGGAGAAGGCGGTTCTCGACTGGGTGGACACCATCCAGCAGGTGTCCGCCCGGTCTGGAAATCTGAAGGGCACATACCAGCGGGCCCTGAATGAGGCGGCCGACGGCATACAGGCCTCGGTTGCCGAGTTGAAGAACCGGACCGTGTCCGAAGAGGTTGCGCGATTAGAGGCGGCAAACGCCCGCCTCATGGCCGAGCAAGAGGTCATGCGCCGGGAGATCGCAGAGCTCCGGAGGCTCGTGGAGCAGCGAGCGACTCCTGCGCAGGTCTCGGCCCCGGCTGGAACCCCGGTGCTGCCGCCGCCCTCAACGCTCGAGGAGTTTGCGCGGATCATCATGGTGCAGGTGGGCACCATGGTGAACGCCCGCCTCGAGGGCCTGGAGGGGAGGCTGCTGCCTGAAAAGCGCCTCAGGCCCCCACTCGCCCACGAAAGGCGGAGGGAAGAGGCGGAGGCGGCCGCGAGGGACGTGCCGATGGAGCCCACCCCGTCGGCACCATCCACGAGTGGAGCCCAGGAGTCCTCGAAGGGCTCCAAGGGCAAGAAGGGAGGAGCAAGGGAGAAGGCGGCCCCGGCGCCATCCGAACCCCCTGCGGAGCCCAAGGAGGGCTCTAAGAAGAAGAAGGGGAAGAGTGCCGCCAAGGCGGCTTCCACCACCCCTGCCGCGCCTGTGGCAGCCAAGAAGACTGCGGCCCCCACTGCTGAGCCCGCTGAGCTCCCACCCCGTCCCCAGGCTCCAGTGGAGCAGCCTTGGACGGAGGTGGTGAGGAAGGGCGGCCCTAGGAGGACCCAGAACGAGGGAGGGGCGAAGCCGGCCGCGAGGGCCCGGGACAAGTCCCCGCCCAGGCGACCAGCAGCGCCAAAGGCGGTGCCGCAGGCCCGGCAGCAGGCCGCAAAGGCGGTGAAGATCCGCCCACCGCCGCGAACAGCAGCGGTGGTCATCACCCTAAAGCCGGGGGCGGATGAGAAGGGGGTGAGCTACGCCAAGGTCCTGGCGGAAGCTCGCAACCGCATTGACCTTGGCGCGCTCGGTGTGCCCCCGCTCAGGGTGAGAGTGGCTGCCACCGGGGCCCGAGTTTTGGAGGTCCCCGGTGAGCTGAGGGCCGAGAAGGCGGACTCCCTGGCCAGCAGGCTCAGGGAGGTATTCGAGGGGGCAGAGGAGGTCCAAATCTCCAGGCCCGTCACTACCGCGGACATGCGGGTGGACGGCCTGGAGGATTCCATCGCCCCCGAGGAGTTGGTGGCGGCACTGGCCAAGGCCGGGAACTGCCCCCCGACCGACATAAAGGTCGGGGAAATCAAGAAGGGCAGGGCGGGCGTAGGGGCAGCCTTTGTGCGCTGCCCCGCCACGGCCGCCAAGGCCATCATGGCGAAGGGCGGCCGTGTCCCGGTGGGATGGGTGGCGGCGCGGGTTCGTGTCCTGAAGGAGCGGCCGCGCCGCTGCTACCGGTGCCACGCGCTGGGCCACGTACGGGCCCAGTGCCAGGCCGAAACGGACCGCAGCGGAGAATGTCACCGCTGCGGCAGTACGGACCATAAGGTCGCGGCCTGCTCGGCCCCCCCGCACTGCAATGTGTGCGCAGCTGCGGGGAGGAAAGCGGACCACCTCACCGGGGGCACGGCGTGTGCCAAGCCCCCGGCAAAGAAAGAGGCGCAGAAGAAGAAGCCCGCTGCGACCAAGGCCACGGCCGGGTCGCAGCCGGCCACCTCCGTAAAGGAGCAGGTGGTCCGTATGGAGGAAAGTTAGGATGCACCTAGCTTTCCTCCAGGCGAACATCAACCACTCCGCGCAGGCTCAGGACTTGTTCCTGCAATCCCTGGCGGAGCGGTTGGTGCAGGTCGCGGTGGTCGCCGAGCCGTATGTGGTCCCGCCCAGGGGTGATTGGGCGGGAGACCGCGAAGGCTTGGTGGCCATTACCACCCAGTCGCCGGCACCCTCCCCCACCCTCGACAACGTGGTAAGGGGGAGGGGATATGTGGCGGCCTGGGTTGGCGAGGTGGTGGTCGTGGGGGTCTACTTCTCCCCCAACAGGGTCCTCGCCGAGTTTGAACGTTTTCTCGGCGAGGTGGGGACCCTGGTCGGCCAAAACCACCCGCGACCTGTCGTCGTCGTCGGGGACCTCAACGCCAAGTCTACGGCGTGGGGGTCTCCGGCGACGGACGCGAGGGGCAGGGCGGTCGAGGAGTGGATGGTGGAGGTGGGGCTCACCATCCTCAACCGCGGGGCGGAAGACACGTGCGTGCGACACAACGGGGGTTCCATCGTGGACCTAACGTTTGCGACCCCCGAGCTCGCACGCCGTGTCCGGGACTGGGCGGTCCTGGTGGACGAGGAGACGCTGTCGGACCACCGATACATCCGGTTCAGCGTCTCCTCAGCGGCGGCGGCCCAGGACCAAGGGCCGCCCCCGACCGTCGGTCCCAGGTGGGCCCTTAAGCGCCTGGACCTAGAGCGGCTGCAGGAGGCGGCCCTGGTCCAGGCGTGGAACGCCCCGCCCCCGGAGCCAGTGGACGTAGACGCGGAGGCGGACGGGCTCTGCGAGGCGATGTCGCACGTTTGCGACGCCGCCATGCCCCGCGTTAGGGCCCTGCCGCCGAAGCGGCAGGTCTATTGGTGGACGGCGGAGGTCGCCGAACTCCGCCGCCAGTGCCTGGGGAAGCGCCGACGGCATCAGCGGTACCGGCGGCGGAGGTGGCGGGAGGCGGCGACGTTGGACGCCCTCTACGCGGAGTATAGAGAGGCGTCCATGGCCCTCCGCGTCGCCATTGGCGAGGCCAAGGCGGCTGCCTGGAGGCAGCTGCTGGAGTCGCTGGAGCAGGACCCGTGGGGGCGGCCGTACAGGCTGGCGCGGCAAAAGCTGCGCCCCTGGGCCCCCCCCGCCACCAGCACGCTCCAGCCGGACGTCCTCCAGCGGGTGGTCGAGGGGCTGTTCCCCGGAGCTCCGGGGACCGACTTCGTCCCTCCCACCACGGCGGCCTCGCGGGCGGTGACCCAGGACGAGGGGGAGGAGGTGCCCGAGGTCTCGGGCGGGGAGCTCCAGGCGGCCATTCTTCGGATGAGGGCCAAGAACACGGCGCCGGGGCCTGATGGCATACCCGGCCGCGCGTGGGCCCTCTCCATGGACGCCCTCGAGCCCCGCGTGAGGGCCCTCTTCAGCCGCTGCCTCCGGGAGGGGCGATTCCCCGGGCGGTGGCGGAGTGGGAAACTCGTCCTTCTGCGGAAGGACGGGCGGCCGGCGGATGAGCCGGCCGGGTACCGGCCGATTGTGCTCCTGGACGAGGCGGGGAAGCTCCTCGAACGAGTGGTAGCGTCCCGCCTCGTTCGACATTTGGAGGGAGAGGGCCCGGACTTGGCGTCGAACCAGTTCGGGTTCCGGAGAGGTCGCTCGACGGTGGACGCGATCGCTACCGTCCGCGACCTCTCGGAGGAGGCGTGCTCCGGGGGTGGGGTCCTGTTGGCGGTGTCATTAGACATCGCCAACGCTTTTAACTCCCTCCCCTGGAGCGTCATCCGCGGCGCGCTGGGGCATCATCAAGTGCCCCGGTACCTTCAGCGCCTGGTGGGGGACTACCTCTCAGAGAGGGAGGTAGTCTACCCCACCCGGGAGGGGGCGGCGGGACGGAGCGCCGTTACCCGAGGTGTTCCACAGGGGTCCGTGCTTGGACCCCTGCTCTGGAACCTCGGGTACGATTGGGTGCTCCGAGGAGCCAACCTGCGTGGCGTCGGCGTCACGTGCTACGCCGACGACACGCTGGTGACCGCCCGGGGGGCGACCTACCGGGAGGCGGTGCTCCTGGCGACGGCCGGAGTAGCAGCGGTCGTCGCCAGGATTCGACGGTTGGGACTGCAGGTGGCCCTCCATAAATCGGAGGCCATCTGCTTCCACGGTCCGCGGAGGGCGCCCCCGGCCGGGGCGCAGATTGTGGTTGGCGGGACTGCCATCCCCGTCGGGACGACCCTCAAATATCTAGGGGTCGTCCTCGACAGCAGGTGGCGGTTTGGGGCCCACCTGCGGCAGCTGTCCCCGAAGCTGACGGGGACAGCGGCCGCCTTGAGCCGCCTCCTCCCCAATTTGGGAGGGGGTGATGGGAGCTGCCGCCGCCTGTATATGGCGGTGGTGCGATCGATGGCCCTCTACGGGGCCCCGATCTGGGCGGGGTCTCTTGACGCTCGGGAGACCGCCGTCCTAGTGGCGGCCCAGAGGGCCATGGCGGTGAGGGTGTGTCGGGGCTACCGCACACTCTCCCACGAGGTGGCCTGCGCTCTCGCCACGTCCCTGCCCTGGGACATGGAGGCCGAGGTTCTGTCCTCGGTCTTCTGGCGGAGAGCGCGGGCCAGGGAGCGGGACCTCCGTCCCGCCCCACAGGAGGTGGTGCGGTGGCGCCGGGCCGCCAGGGACCAGGCTGTGGTCGCCTGGCGGGACCGGCTCCTCACGGGGCCGGCGCGAAGAGGGGCTGGCGCTCGCCGGCTCCTGGAGGCGCTCAAACCCCTCCTCCCGGAGTGGGTGCAGAGAAGGCACGGAGCCCTTACATTCCGGGCCACACAGGTACTCACCGGCCACGGGTGCTTTGGCCGGTACCTGTGCAACGTGGCCCGGAGAGAGGCCTCCCCGGCCTGCCACCAGTGCGGCTGCGCGGAGGAGACAGCGCAGCACGTGCTGGAGGCGTGCCCCGGAGCGGCGGAACCGCGGCGAGCCCTCGTCGCGGTCGTCGGGGCGGACCTCTCGCTGCCGACCATCATCTCTAAGATGGTCGCAGACGAGAGGTCCTGGGAGGCGGTGGTCTCCTTCTGTGAGCTCGTCATGTCACAGAGGGAGACCGAGGAGCGGGAGAGGGAACAGGATCCCCTCTCCCTGCCGCTCCGGAGAGCGCGGATTCGGAGGCGGAATAATAGGGCCCGCACTCCGTCTCCGCTTGGAGGACCCGGGGCACCGGTTGCGGGGGCAGCCGGTGCCCCTGCTCTTAATTGAGGGGGTCCTCCACGGCCGGGGGACGCGCTAATGTTCCAGCGCGTCCCTCCTGAGGCGGGTCCGCCCACGGGCGGACGAGGCTAGAGCAGAGTTGCGGAGAGTATCAAAACGGCCCCGCGACTCTGCTCCCATGGCTAGCCGATGGAACATCCCGGGGTTTTAGTGGGTATACCCGTCCTCCTCAAGGGCGGGGGAGTCCCACATAACCACCCGGCCCACCCCCTCGGGCCGGGTGGTATGCGTAAGGCATTTCCCCGGGTCAAAAAAAAAAAAAAAAAAAAAAAAAAAGGTTAGGTTAGGTTAGGTTAGGTTAGGTTAGGTTGGGGTGCATGTCAGAAGCCTCCTCGTGGCGCACCCTGGGCAACGTCGTGACCTAGTCACGGCGGCGAATTCTGACGGGGGGGCCTCTCCACTTCGGTGGATTGAGGCAGACCGCTTCGGCGGTCCGGGGGGGCTCGGCCGGCGTCCTGGACGTATTCCGGGTAGCGGCGGTGCGAGTCGAGGCGGCCTTGATTGGCTGCGGGGCTCGGTCGGCGTCTCGGCCGTATGCCGAGTAGCGGCGACGCGAGCGAACGGCGCTTCTGTGCGTCCGTGTTGGGCCTGGTGGACTTCTCCGCGTGTCCCTCTGATCAGCAGAGGGCACAGTGGATGAGGTCGCGCTGGGTCTGGGCACTGCTTCGGCGGTGCGTGGGGGCTCGGCCGGCGTCCTGGACATTCCGGGTAGCGGCGGTGCGAGTCGTGGCGGCCTTGAGTGGCTGCGGGGCTCGGTCGGCGTCTCGGCCTTATGCCGAGTAGCGGCGACGCGAGAGTTGGGCGCTTCTGCGCGTCCGTTGTGGGCTTCTCCACTACTTGTGGATGGGGCAGATCGCCTTGGCGATCCGTGTGGGGGCTCGGCCGGCGTCCCGGACGTTTCCGGGTAGCGGCGGTGCGAGTCGCGGCGACCTTGATTGGTTGCGGAACTCGGTCGGCGTCTCGGCCTTATGCTGAGTAGCGGCGACGCGAGGGTCCGGCCTAACCGCTGGACGACGGCTGTGGGTGGGGGCAGTTCGCTGTTACCACCCGCAGTCCATATCGTAATCCGTCAACACGTGCGTCGTGGTCACGTCTCGCGACGTTCGACGGACCGAGGCCTTGGCTTAACCGCCCGGGTGCGAGGAAGAAAACCTCTATAAAAAATTACCCCCAATCCCAAGCGGCAGAGCTAGCGCGAGGGGATGAATGGCCAAGGGGTTACGGGGCCGCTTCGTCGACATCACCGTGTTTAGCCGTTTCCCGGCTTGCACGGTGGTGGCGGCGCAGCGGCGCCAGGTCGCAACTGCTCTCCCGTCCGGATACCGGCCGACCTCCGGGCGGGTTACGCTAGGCTAGTCCAGGTACAGGGGGCACTGCCTGGATGGTCCGTTTATATCCCCCATACTCGTGGGAATTCATATGGAACCTGAAATCAAAACAAACCAACTTGACGTTATGGAGGAGGAGAGGCCGCAAGGCCTGGAGAGCGGAGCGACAGCTCAGCTGAAGGAGGGACGTGTGGTGCTGACGCGCTGCGACGTTGATGCTGCGGTGGAGGGGGTGCGAACCCGGTCTCGCAGCGGGAGTGAGTCTGGGGCCCGGTCGGGCAACAGGCCAGTGGATGTCCTGGGGGCGTCCAGATGTAGGGACTTGTCGGCCTCGGATTCTGACTCCGAGGTCAGCATGGTCACGGTGACCGATGGGTCGAGGGATCCTTCGCCGGCTTCGTCGGTGTCCGGTCGCCTATGGCGAAAGCGTTCCCGGGAGCGCGGGGCAGCCGATGACGTGTTGGAGCCTGCGGCGAAAGAGGCCACGCGCCGAGGCCGAGGACGGCCGCCCACGACGGGCGAGTATGTCGGGCTGGCGCTGGCCAAGAGGGAGCTCAATGCAGCCCGGGAGGAGCAGCTTAGGCTCCAGGCGGAGCAAGAGCTGGCGGAGGACGTGAGGCGCAAGAAGAAGGCGCGAGCGGCCTACCTGAAGCCGGGCCCTTCTGCCACAGCAAGCAGCGAAGACCAAACGGCTGCTGCATTGGAGAAGACGGTGTTGGGCTGGGTGGACACCATCCACATGGTGGCCACCCGGTCGGGCCAGCTGAAGGGCACGTTTGTGCGTGCCCTCAATGAGGCGGCGGAGAACATCCAGCTCTCCGTCGCCGAGTTGAGGAGTCGGACCGCGTCCGAGGAGGTCGCCCGTCTGGAGGCGGCCAATGCACGCCTCGTGGCGGATCAGGAGGCTATGCGTCGGGAGATCGCGGAGCTCCGAAAGCTTGTGGAGCAGCGAGAGACTCCCGCGCAGGCCCCGGCCCTGGCTGGAGCCCCGGTGCTGCCACCGCCCTCGACATTCGAGGAGTTCGCGCGGACCATCATGGTGCAGGTGGGCACCATGGTGAGCGCCCGTCTCGAGGGCTTGGAGGGACGGCTGCTCCCGGAAAAGCGCCTCAGGCCCCCACTCGCCCACGAAAGGCGAAGGGAAGAGGCGGAGGCGGCCGCGAGGGACGTGCCGATGGAGCCCACCCCATCGGCACCGTCCACAAGCGGAGCCCAGGAGCCAATGAGAGGCTCCAAAAAGGGAGGTGCTGCAGCTGACAGCGCCAAAAAGAAGGCGGCCCCGGCGTCATCTCAACCCCCAGCAGAGCCCAAGGAGGGCTCCAAAAAGAAGAAGGGGAAGAGTGCCGCCAAGGCGGCTTCCACCACCCCTGCCGCGCCTGTGGCAGCCAAGAAGACTGCGGCCCCCACTGCTGAGCCCGCTGAGCTCTCACCCCGTCCCCAGGCTCCAGTGGAGCAGCCTTGGACGGAGGTGGTGAGGAAGGGCGGCCCAAGGAGGACCCAGAACGAGGGAGGGGCGAAGCCGGCCGCGAGGGCCCGGGACAAGTCCCCGCCCAGGCGACCAGCAGCGCCGAAGACGGTGCCGCAGGCCCGGCAGCAGGCCGCAAAGGCGGTGAAGATCCGCCCACCGCCGCGAACAGCAGCGGTGGTCATCACCCTAAAGCCGGGGGCGGAAGAGAAGGGGGTGAGCTACGCCAAGGTCCTTGCGGAGGCGCGTAACCGCATTGACCTTGGCGCGCTAGGTGTGCCCCCGCTCAGGGTGCGAGTGGCCGCTACCGGGGCCCGAGTTTTGGAGGTGCCCGGTGAGCTGAGGGCCGAGAAGGCGGACTCCCTGGCCAGCAGGCTTAGGGAGGTGTTTGAGGGTGCGGAGGAGGTCCAGATCTCCAGGCCCGTCACCACCGCGGACATGCGGGTGGAGGGTCTGGAGGACTCCATCACCCCTGACGAGTTGGTGGCGGCCCTGGCCAAGGCTGGGAACTGCCCCCCGACCGATATAAAGGTCGGGGACATTAAGAAGGGCAGGGCGGGCGTTGGGGCGGCCTTCGTGCGCTGCCCCGCCACGGCTGCCAAGGCCATCATGGCGAAAGGCGGCCGTGTCCCGGTGGGGTGGGTGGCAGCGCGGGTTCGCGTCCTCAAGGAGAGGCCGCGCCGCTGCTACCGGTGCCAAGCGCTGGGCCACGTAAGGGCCCAGTGCCAGGCGGAGACTGACCGCAGCGATGAATGCCACCGCTGCGGCAGCACCGACCACAAGGTCGCGGCCTGCTCGGCCTCCCCGCACTGCAACGTGTGCGCAGCTGCGGGGAGAAAAGCGGACCACCTCACCGGGGGCACGGCGTGTGCCAAGCCCCCGGCCAAGAAGAAAGAGGCGAAGAAGAAGCCCGCTGCGACCAAGGCCACGGCCGGGTCGCAGCCGGCCAACTCCGTAAAGGAGCAGGTGGTCCGCATGGAGGAAAGTTAGGATGCACCTAACTTTCCTCCAGGCGAACATCAACCACTCCGCGCAGGCTCAGGACTTGTTCCTGCAATCCCTGGCGGAGCGGTTGATTCAGGTCGCGGTAGTCGCCGAGCCGTATGTGGTCCCGCCCAGGGGTGATTGGGCGGGAGACCGCGACGGCTTGGTGGCCATAACAACCCAGTCGCCGGCACCCTCCCCCACCCTCGACAATGTGGTAAGGGGGAGGGGTTATGTGGCGGCCTGGGTTGGCGAGGCGGTGGTCGTGGGGGTGTATTTCTCCCCCAACAGGGTCCTCGCCGAGTTCGAGCGTTTTCTCGGCGAGGTGGGGACCCTGGTCGGCCGAAACCGCCCGCGACCTGTCGTCGTCGTCGGGGACCTCAACGCCAAATCTACGGCGTGGGGGTCTCCGGCGACGGACGCGAGGGGCAGGGCGGTCGAGGAGTGGATGGTGGAGGTGGGGCTCACCATCCTCAACCGCGGGGCGGAAGACACGTGCGTGCGACACAACGGGGGTTCCATCGTGGACCTAACGTTTGCGACCCCCGAGCTCGCACGCCGTGTCCGGGACTGGGCGGTCTTGGTGGACGAGGAGACGCTGTCGGACCACCGATACATCCGGTTCAGCGTCTCCTCAGCGGCGGCGGCCCAGGACCAAGGGCCGCCCCCGACCGTCGGTCCCAGGTGGGCCCTTAAGCGCCTGGACCTAGAGCGGCTGCAGGAGGCGGCCCTGGTCCAGGCATGGAACGCCCCGCCCCCGGAGCCAGTGGACCTGGACGAAGAGGCGGACGGGCTGTGCACGGCGATGTCGCATGTCTGCGACGCCGCCATGCCCCGTGTCAGAGCCCTGCCGCCGAAGAGGCAGGTCTACTGGTGGACGGAGGAGATCGCCGAGCTCCGCCGTCGGTGCCTGGCGAAGCGTCGCCAACACCAGCACTACCGGCGGAGGAGGCGACAGGAGGCGGCGACGTTGGACGCCCTCTACGCCGAGTATAGAGAGGCGTCCATGGCCCTCCGCGTCGCCATCGTGGAGGCCAAGGCGGCTGCCTGGAGGCAGCTGCTGGGGTCGCTGGAGCAGGACCCGTGGGGGCGGCCGTACAGGCTGGCGAGGCAGAAGCTTCGCCCCTGGGCCCCCCCCGCCACCAGCACGCTCCAGCCCGACGTCCTCCAGCGGGTGGTTGAGGGACTGTTCCCCGGTGCTCCGGGGACTGATTTCGTCCCTCCCACCACGGCGGCCTCGCGGGCGGAGACCCGTGACGAAGAGGAGGTACCCGAGGTCTCGGGCGGGGAGCTTGAGGCGGCCGTCATGCGGATGAGGGCCAAAAACACGGCGCCGGGGCCTGACGGCATACCCGGTCGCGCGTGGGCCCTCTCCATGGACGCCCTCGAGCCCCGCGTGAGGTCCCTCTTCAGCCGCTGCCTTCGGGAGGGTCGATTCCCCAGGCGGTGGCGGAGAGGGAAGCTCGTCCTGCTGAGGAAGGACGGGCGGCCGGCGGACGAGCCGGCAGGGTACCGGCCGATCGTGCTGCTGGACGAGGCGGGGAAGCTACTCGAGCGAGTCGTGGCTTCCCGCCTCAACAGGCATCTGGAGGGAGAGGGCCCGGACTTGGCCGCTAACCAGTTCGGGTTCCGGAGGGGTCGCTCCACGGTGGACGCGATCGCCACCGTCCGCGACCTCTCAGAGGAGGTGTGCGCCGGAGGGGGGGTCTTGTTGGCGGTGTCGCTCGACATCGCCAACGCGTTCAACTCCCTCCCCTGGAGTGTGATCCGCGGCGCGCTGGGGTACCACAACGTGCCCCAGTACCTTCAGCGCCTTGTGGGGGACTACTTATCGGAGAGAGAGGTAGTCTTCCCCACGCGGGAGGGTGCGGGTCGCGGCGCTGTTACCCGGGGTGTCCCGCAGGGGTCCGTGCTCGGGCCCCTGCTATGGAACCTCGGGTACGATTGGGTGCTCCGGGGAGCTAACCTGCGTGGCGTCGGCGTCACTTGTTACGCCGACGACACGCTGGTGACCGCCCGGGGGGGAAGTTACCGGGAGGCGGTGATCCTGGCGACGGCCGGAGTTGCAGCGGTCGTCGCCAGAATTCGGCGATTGGGGTTGCAGGTGGCCCTCCATAAATCGGAGGCCATCTGCTTCCACGGGCCGCGGAGGGCGCCCCCGGCCGGGGCGCAGATTGTGGTGGGCGGGACGTCCATCCCCGTCGGGACGACCCTCAAATATCTTGGGGTCGTCCTAGACAGCAGGTGGCGCTTCGGGGCCCACCTGCGGCAGCTGTCCCCGAAGCTGACGGGGACAGCGGCCGCCTTGAGCCGCCTCCTCCCCAATTTGGGAGGGGGTGACGGGAGCTGCCGCCGCCTGTATATGGCGGTGGTGCGATCAATGGCCCTCTACGGGGCCCCGATCTGGGCGGGGTCTCTCGACGCTCGGGAGACCGCCGTCCTAGTTGCGGCTCAGAGGGCCATGGCGGTGAGGGTGTGTCGGGGCTACCGCACACTCTCCCACGAGGTCGCCTGCGCTCTCGCCGCGTCCCTACCCTGGGACATGGAGGCCGAGGTCCTTTCCTCGGTCTTCTGGCGGAGAGCGCGGGCCAGGGAGCGGGACCTCCGTCCTGCCCCACAGGAGGTGGTGCGGTGGCGCCAAGACGCCAGGGACCGGGCTGTGGTCGCCTGGCGGGACCGGCTCCTCACGGGGCCGGCAAGAAGAGGGGCCGGCGCTCGCCGGCTCCTGGAGGCCCTCCAGCCCCTCCTCCCGGAGTGGGTGCGGAGGCGACACGGCGCCCTCACCTTCCGGGCCACGCAGGTGCTGACCGGCCACGGGTGTTTCGGTCGGTACCTGCACAACGTGGCCCGAAGAGAGGCCTCCCCGGCCTGCCACCAGTGCGGCTGCGCGGAGGAGACAGCGCAGCACGTACTGGAGGCGTGCCCTGGAGCGGCGGAGCCGCGGCGAGCCCTCGTCGCGGTTGTGGGTGCGGACCTCTCGCTGCCGACCGTCATCTCTAAGATGGTCGCCGACGAGGGGTCCTGGGAGGCGGTGGTCTCCTTCTGCGAAGTGGTGATGTCGCAGAGGGAGACCGAGGAGCGGGAGAGGGAACAAGATCCTCTCTCCCTGCCGCTTCGGAGAGCGCGGATTCGGAGGCGGAACAATAGGGCCCGCACTCCGTCTCCGCTTGGAGGACCCGGGGTGCCAGTTGCGGGGGCAGCTGGTGCCCCTGCTCTTAATTGAGGGGGTCCTCCACGGCCGGGGGACGCGCTAAATGTTCCAGCGCGTCCCTCCTGAGGCGGGTCCGCCCACGGGCGGACGAGGCTAGAGCAGAGTTGCGGAGAGTAACAAATCGGCCCCGCGACTCTGCTCCCATGGCTAGCCGATGGAACATCCCGGGGTTTTAGTGGGTATACCCGTCCTCCTCAAGGGCGGGGGAGTCCCACATAACCACCCGGCCCACCCCCTCGGGCCGGGTGGTATGCGTAAGGCATTTCCCCGGGTCAAAAAAAAAAAAAAAAAAAAAAAAAAAAAAAAAAAAAAAGGTTAGGTTAGGTTAGGTTAGGTTAGGTTAGGTTAGGTTAGGTTAGGTTAGGTTAGGTTAGGTTAGGTTAGGTTAGGTTAGGTTAGGTTGGGGTGCATGTCAGAAGCCTCCTCGTGGCGCACCCTGGGCAACGTCGTGACCTAGTCACGGCGGCGAATTCTGACGGGGGGGCCTCTCCACATCGGTGGATTGAGGCAGACCGCTTCGGCGGTCCGGGGGGGGCTCGGCCGGCGTCCTGGACGTATTCCGGGTAGCGGCGGTGCGAGTCGTGGCGGCCTTGATTGGCTGCGGGGCTCGGTCGGCGTCTCGGCCGTATGCTGAGTAGCGGCGACGCGAGCGAACGGCGCTTCTGTGCGTCCGTGGTGGGCCTCTCCACCGCTGGTGGATCGAGGCAGACTGCTTCGGCGGTCCGGGGGGGCTCGGCCGGCGTCCTGGACGTATTTCGGGTAGCGGCGGCGCGAGTCGTGGCGGCCTTGATTGGCTGCGGGGCTCGGTCGGCGTCTCGGCCGTATGCTGAGTAGCGGCGACGCGAGCGAACGGCGCTTCTGTGCGTCGTTGATGGGCCTGGTGGGCTTCTCCGCGTGTCCCTCTGATCAGCAGAGGGCACAGTGGATGAGGTCGCGTTGGGTCTGGGCACTGCTTCGGCGGTGCGGGGGGGCTCGGCCGGCGTCCTGGACATTCCGGGTAGCGGCGGTGCGAGTCGTGGCGGCCTTGATTGGCTGCGGGGCTCGGTCGGCGTCTCGGCCTTATGCTGGGTAGCGGCGACGCGAGCGTGGGGCGCTTTTGTGCGTCCGTTGTGGGCCTCTCCACTGCTTGTGGATGGGGCAGATCGCCTTGGCGATCCGTGTGGGGGCTCGGCCGGCGTCCCGGACGTTTCCGGGTAGCGGCGGTGCGAGTCACGGCGACCTTGATTGGTTGCGGAACTCGGTCGGCGTCTCGGCCTTATGCTGAGTAGCGGCGACGCGAGGGTCCGGCCTAACCGCTGGACGACGGCTGTGGGCGGGGGCAATCCGTTGTCTCTGCCTACGGCCAATATCGTAATCCGTCAACACGTGCGTCGTGGTCACGTCTCGCGACGTTCGACGGACCGAGGCCTTGGCTTAACCGCCCGGGCGCGAGGAAGAAAACCTCTCTAAAAAATTACCCCCAATCCCAAGCGGCAGAACCAGCGCGAGGGGATGAATGGCCAAGGGGTTACGGGGCCGCTTCGTCGACATCACCGTGTTTAGCCGTTTCCCGGCTTGCACGGTGGTGACGGCGCAGCGGCGCCAGGCAGATACTGTTCTCCCGTCCGGATACCGACCGACCTCCGGGCGAGTTACGCTAGGTTAGTCCAGGTACAGGGGGCACTGCCTGGATGGTCCGTTTTTTCCCCCATACTCGTGGGATCTAATATGGATACATCAAACAAAAATCAAACTGACGTTATGGAGGAGAAGCCGAAAGGCTTGGAAGGAGTAGCAGTAGCTGCTCTGAAGGAGGGACGTGTGGTGCTCGAGCGCTGCGACGTCGATGCTGCGGTGGAGGGGGCTAGAGCCCGGTCTCGCAGCGGGAGTAGGTCTGGAGCCCGGTCGGGCCAGTACAGTGGAGCCAGGTGCAGGGACCTGTCGTCTTCGGACTCCGAGGTCAGTATGATGACGGTGACGGACGGGTCGAGGGATCCGTCGCCGGCATCGTCGGCAACTGGGCGCCTGTGGCGGAAACGGTCGCTGGAGCGCGACAATATGGACGACGTGCAGGAGCCTGCGGCGAAAGAGGCTGCGCGCCGAGGTCGCGGACGGCCGCCCACAACGGGCGAGTACGTTGGGCTGGCGCTGGCTAAGCGAGAGCTCAACGCAGCGAAGGAGGAGGCGCTTCGGCTTAGGGCGGAGCAGGAGCTCGCGGAAGAGGTGCAGAGGAAGAGGGAGACGAGAGCGTCCTTCCTCAAGTCCCCGTGCCATTCCGCTGCCGCTGGCAATGATGAGCGGAGCGCTGCCGCTCTGGAGAAGGCGGTTCTCGACTGGGTGGACACCATCCAGCAGGTGTCCGCCCGGTCTGGAAATCTGAAGGGCACCTATCAGCGGGCCCTGAACGAGGCGGCCGACGGCATACAGGCCTCGGTTGCCGAGTTGAGGAACCGGACCGTGTCCGAAGAGGTTGCGCGTTTAGAGGCGGCAAACGCCCGCCTCATGGCCGAACAAGGGTTGATGCGCCGGGAGATCGCGGAGCTCCGAAAACTGATCGAGCAACGGGCGACTCCCGCGCAAGTGCCGGCCCCGGCTGGGACCCCGGAGTTGACGCCGACCTCAATGTTTGAGGAATTCGCGCGGACCATCATGGTGCAGGTGGGCACCATGGTGAGCGCCCGCCTCGAGGGCTTCGAGGGGAGGCTTCTCCCCGAAAAGCGCCTCAGGCCCCCACTCGCCCACGAAAGGCGAAGGGAGGAGGCGGAGGCAGCCGCGAGGGACGTGTCGATGGAGCCCACCCCGTCGGCACCGTCCACTGGACGAGCCCCGGAGCCCGCGAAAGGCCCTAAGAAGGGAGGAGTAAAGGAGAAGGCAGCCCCGGCGCCTTCTGAACCTTCTGCGGAGCCCAAAAAAGGCTCCAAGAAGAAGGGTAGGGGTGCCGCCAATGCGACCCCCACCTCCTCTGCCACGCCAGTGGCAAAGAAGAAGGCTGCGGCCCCCACTGCCGCTGCTGAGCCCGCAGAGCTCCCGCCCCGTCCACAGGCTCCAGCGGAGCAACCATGGACAGAGGTGGTGCGGAAGGGCACCAGGAGGACTCCGAAAGAGGGAGGATCGCAGCCAGCCGCGAGGGCCCGGAACAAGTCCCCGCCCAGGCGAACGGCAGCGCCGAAGGTGGTGCCAGTGCAGGCCCGGCAGCAAGCTGCCAAGGCCGTAAAAATCCGCCCACCACCGCGCACAGCAGCGGTGGTGATAACTCTGAAGCCGGGGGCGGAGGAGAAGGGGGTCAGCTACGCCAAGGTCCTTGCGGAGGCGCGTAACCGCATCGACCTTGGCGCGCTGGGTGTGCCCCCGCTCAGGGTGCGGGTGGCTGCTACCGGGGCCCGTGTCTTGGAGGTCCCCGGGGAGCTAAGGGCCGAGAAGGCGGACTCCCTGGCCAGCAGGCTCAGGGAGGTGTTTGAGGGTGCCGAGGAGGTTCAGATCTCCAGGCCTGTCACCACCGCAGACGTACGGGTGGAGGGCCTGGAGGACTCCATCACCTCCGAGGAGTTGGTGGCGGCCCTGGCCAAGGCCGCGAACTGCCCCCCGACTGACATCAAGGTCGGGGAGATCAAGAGGGGCAGGGCGGGTGTAGGGGCGGCCTTCGTGCGCTGCCCCGCCACGGCCGCCAAGGCCATCATGGCGAAGGGCGGTCGTGTCCCGGTGGGGTGGGTGGCGGCGCGGGTGCGCGTTCTGAAGGAACGGCCGCGCCGCTGCTACCGATGCCAAGCGCTGGGCCACGTACGGGCCCAGTGCCAGGCCGAAACGGACCGCAGCGGAGAATGTCACCGCTGCGGGAGCACGGACCATAAGGTCGCGGCCTGCTCGGCCCCCCCGCACTGCAATGTGTGCGCAGCTGCGGGGAGGAAAGCGGACCACCTCACCGGGGGCACGGCGTGTGCCAAGCCCCCGGCCAAGAAAGAGGCCAAGAAGAAGCCCGCTGCGACCAAGGCCACGGCCGGGTCGCAGCCGGCCAACTCCGTAAAGGAGCAGGTGGTCCGCATGGAGGAAAGTTAGGATGCACCTAGCTTTCCTCCAGGCGAACGTCAACCACTCCGCGCAGGCTCAGGACTTGTTCCTGCAATCCCTGGCGGAGCGGTTGGTGCAGGTCGCGGTGGTCGCCGAGCCGTATGTGGTCCCGCCCAGGGGTGATTGGGCGGGAGACCGCGAAGGCTTGGTGGCCATTACCACCCAGTCGCCGGCACCCTCCCCCACCCTCGACAACGTGGTAAGGGGGAGGGGATATGTGGCGGCCTGGGTTGGCGAGGTGGTGGTCGTGGGGGTCTACTTCTCCCCCAACAGGGTCCTCGCCGAGTTTGAACGTTTTCTCGGCGAGGTGGGGACCCTGGTCGGCCAAAACCACCCGCGACCTGTCGTCGTCGTCGGGGACCTCAACGCCAAGTCTACGGCGTGGGGGTCTCCGGCGACGGACGCGAGGGGCAGGGCGGTCGAGGAGTGGATGGTGGAGGTGGGGCTCACCATCCTCAACCGCGGGGCGGAGGACACGTGCGTGCGGCATAACGGGGGGTCCATCGTGGACCTCACGTTCGCTACCCCCGAGCTCGCACGCCGTGTCCGGGACTGGACGGTCCTGGTGGACGAGGAGACGCTGTCTGACCACCGCTACATCCGGTTCAGCGTCTCCTCAGCGGCGGCGGCCCAGGACCAAGGGCCGCCCCCGACCGTCGGTCCCAGGTGGGCCCTTAAGCGCCTGGACCTAGAGCGGCTGCAGGAGGCGGCCCTGGTCCAGGCGTGGAACGCCCCGCCCCCGGAGCCAGTAGGCCTGGACGAAGAGGCGGACGGGCTGTGCATGGCGATGTCGCAAGTCTGCGACGCCGCCATGCCCCGTGTCAGAGCCCTGCCGCCGAAGAGGCAGGTCTACTGGTGGACGGAGGAGGTCGCCGAGCTCCGCCGTCGGTGCCTGGCGAAGCGTCGCCAACACCAGCATTACCGGCGGAGGAGGCGACAGGAGGCGGCGACGTTGGACGCCCTTTACGCCGATTATAGAGAGGCGTCCATGGCCCTCCGCGTCGCCATCGCGGAGGCCAAGGCGGCTGCCTGGAGGCAGCTGCTGGAGTCGCTGGAGCAGGACCCGTGGGGGCGGCCGTACAGGCTGGCGAGACAGAAGCTTCGCCCCTGGGCCCCCCCCGCCACCAGCACGCTCCAGCCCGACGTCCTCCAGCGGGTGGTTGAGGGACTGTTCCCCGGAGCTCCGGGGACCGACTTCGTCCCTCCCACCATGGCGGCCTCGCGGGCGGTGACCCAGGACGAGGAGGAGGAGGTGCCCGAGGTCTCGGGCGGGGAGCTCCAGGCGGCCATTCTTCGGATGAGGGCCAAGAACACGGCGCCGGGGCCTGATGGCATACCCGGCCGCGCGTGGGCCCTCTCCATGGACGCCCTCGAGCCCCGCGTGAGGTCCCTCTTCAGCCGCTGCCTCCGGGAGGGTCGATTCCCCGGGCGGTGGCGGAGAGGGAAGCTCGTCCTTTTAAGAAAGGACGGGCGTCCGGCGGACGAGCCGGCCGGCTATCGGCCGATCGTGCTGCTGGACGAGGCGGGGAAGCTCCTTGAACGAGTGGTAGCTTCCCGCCTCGTCAGGCACTTGGAGGGGGAGGGCCCGGATCTGGCGCCCAATCAATTCGGGTTCCGGAGGGGTCGCTCGACGGTGGACGCCATCGCCGCCGTCCGCGACCTCTCGGAGGAGGTTTGCGCCGGGGGAGGGGTCTTGTTGGCGGTGTCTCTCGACATCGCCAACGCTTTTAACTCCCTCCCCTGGAGCGTCATCCGCGGCGCGCTGGGGCACCACAACGTGCCCCAGTACCTTCAGCGCCTACTGGGGGACTACCTCTCCGACAGGGAGGTAGTCTTCCCAACGCGGGAGGGGGCGGGACGGAGCGCCGTTACCCGAGGTGTTCCACAGGGGTCCGTGCTTGGACCCCTGCTCTGGAACCTCGGGTATGATTGGGTGCTCCGAGGAGCGAACCTGCGTGGCGTCGGCGTCACCTGCTACGCCGACGACACGCTGGTGACCGCCCGGGGGGCGACCTACCGGGAGGCGGTAATCCTGGCGACGGCCGGAGTTGCAGCGGTCGTCGCCAGAATTCGGCGATTGGGATTGCAGGTGGCCCTCCACAAATCGGAGGCCATCTGCTTCCACGGGCCGCGGAGGGCGCCCCCAGCTGGGGCGCAGATCGTGGTTGGCGGAACGGCCATCCCCGTCGGGACGACCCTCAAATATCTCGGGGTCGTCCTCGACAGTCGGTGGCGCTTCGGGGCCCACCTGCGGCAGTTGTCCCCGAAGCTAACGGGGACAGCGGCCGCCTTGAGCCGCCTCCTCCCCAATCTGGGAGGAGGTGATGGCAGCTGCCGCCGCCTGTATATGGCGGTGGTGCGATCGATGGCCCTCTACGGGGCCCCGATCTGGGCGGGGTCTCTCGACGCTCGGGAGACCGCCGTCCTAGTGGCGGCCCAGAGGGCCATGGCGGTGAGGGTGTGTCGGGGCTACCGCACACTCTCACACGAGGTCGCTTGCGCACTCGCCGCGTCCCTACCCTGGGACATGGAGGCCGAGGTCCTTTCCTCGGTCTTCTGGCGGCGAGCGCGGGCCAGGGAGCGGGACCTCCGTCCCGCCCCACAGGAGGTGGTGCGGTGGCGCCAGGCCGCCAGGGACCAGGCTGTGGTCGCCTGGCGGGACCGGCTCCTAACGGGGCCGGCAAGAAGAGGGGCTGGCGCTCGCCGGCTCCTGGAAGCTCTCCAGCCCCTCCTTCCGGAGTGGGTGTCGAGACGGCACGGGGTCCTCACATTCCGGGCCACGCAGGTGCTCACCGGCCATGGGTGCTTTGGCCGGTACCTGCACAACGTGGCCCGAAGAGAGGCCTCCCCGGCCTGCCACCAGTGCGGCTGCGCGGAGGAGACAGCGCAGCACGTGCTGGAGGCGTGCCCCGGAGCGGCGGAACCGCGGCGAGCCCTCGTCGCGGTTGTGGGGGTGGACCTCTCGCTGCCGACCATCATCTCCAAGATGGTCGCCGACGAGGGGTCCTGGGAGGCGGTGGTCTCCTTCTGCGAAGTGGTGATGTCGCAGAGGGAGACCGAGGAGCGGGAGAGGGAACAAGATCCCCTCTCCCTGCCGCTCCGGAGAGCGCGGATTCGGAGGCGGAACAACAGGGCCCGCACTCCGTCTCCGCTTGGAGGACCCGGGGTGCCAGCTGCGGGGGCAGCTGGTGCCCCTGCTCTTAACTGAGGGGGTCCTCCACGGCCGGGGGACGCGCTAATGTTCCAGCGCGTCCCTCCTGAGGCGGGTCCGCCCACGGGCGGACGAGGCTAGAGCAGAGTTGCGGAGAGTAACAAAACGGCCCCGCGACTCTGCTCCCATAGCTAGCCGATGGAACATCCCGGGGTTTTAGTGGGTATACCCGTCCTCCTCAAGGGCGGGGGAGTCCCACATAACCACCCGGCCCACCCCCCTCGGGCCGGGTGGTATGCGTAAGGCATTTCCCCGGGTCAAAAAAAAAAAAAAAAAAAAAAAAAAAAAAAAAAAAAAAAAAAAAAAAAAAAAAAAAAAAAAAAAAAAAAAAAAAAAAAAAAAAAAAAAAAAAAAAAAAAAAAAAAAAAAAAAAAAAAAAAAAAAGGTTAGGTTAGGTTAGGTGGGGTGCCCTCGACAATGTGGTAAGGGGGAGGGGATATGTGGCGGCCTGGGTGGGCGAGGCGATGGTCGTGGGGGTGTATTTCTCCCCCAACAGGGTCCTCGCCGAGTTCGAGCGTTTTCTCGGCGAGGTGGGGACCCTGATCGGCCAGAACCACCCGCGACCTGTCGTCGTCGTCGGGGACCTCAACGCCAAGTCCACGGCGTGGGGGTCTCCGGCGACGGACGCGAGGGGCAGGGCGGTCGAGGAGTGGATGGTGGAGGTGGGCCTCACCATTCTCAACCGCGGGGCGGAGGACACGTGCGTGCGGCATAACGGGGGGTCAATCGTGGACCTAACGTTCGCGACCCCCGAGCTCGCATGCCGTGTCCGGGACTGGGCGGTCCTAGTGGACGAGGAGACGCTGTCTGACCACCGCTACATTCGGTTCAGCGTCTCCTCAGCGGCGGTGGCCCAGGATCAAGGGCCGCCCCCGACAGTCGGTCCCAGGTGGGCCCTCAAGCGCCTGGATCTGGAGCGGCTGCAAGAGGCTGCTCTGGTCCAGGCGTGGAACGCCCCGCCCCCGGAGCCGGTGGACCTGGACGCGGAGGCGGACGGGCTCTGCGAGGCGATGTCGCACGTTTGCGACGCCGCCATGCCCCGCGTCAGGGCCCTGCCGCCGAAGCGGCAGGTGTTTTGGTGGTCGGAGGAGATCGCTGAGCTCCGCCGCCGGTGCCTGGCGAAACGTCGCCAACACCAGCATTACCGGCGGCGGAGGCGGCAGGAGGCGGCGACGCTGGACGCCCTCTACGCGGATTATAGAGAGGCGTCCATGGCCCTCCGCGTCGCCATCGGCGAGGCCAAGGCGGCTGCCTGGAGGCAGCTGCTGGAGTCGCTGGAGGGGGACCCGTGGGGGCGGCCGTACAGGCTGGCGCGGCAAAAGCTGCGCCCCTGGGCCCCCCCCGCCACCAGCACGCTCCAGCCGGACGTCCTCCGGCGGGTGGTCGAGGGACTGTTCCCCGGAGCTCCGGGGACCGATTACGTCCCTCCCACCATGGCGGCCGCGCGGGCGGAGACCCGGGACGAAGAGGAGGTCCCTGAGGTCTCGGGTGGCGAGCTCGAGGCGGCTATCGTCCGCATGAGGGCCAAGAACACGGCGCCGGGGCCTGACGGCATACCCGGCCGCGCGTGGGCCCTCGCAATGGACGTCCTTGAGCCCCGCGTGAGGTCCCTCTTCAGCCGCTGCCTCCGGGAGGGTCGATTCCCCGGGCGGTGGCGGAGAGGGAAGCTCGTCCTTCTGCGGAAGGACGGGCGGCCGGCGGACGAGCCGGCCGGGTACCGGCCGATCGTGCTCTTAGACGAGGCGGGGAAGCTCCTCGAACGAGTGGTAGCGTCCCGCCTCGTCAGGCATCTCGAGGGAGAGGGCCCGGACTTGGCCGCTAGCCAGTTCGGGTTCCGAAGGGGTCGCTCGACGGTGGACGCCATCGCCACCGTCCGCGACCTCTCAGAGGAGGCGTGCTCCGGGGGTGGGGTCCTGTTGGCGGTGTCGCTCGACATCGCCAACGCGTTCAACTCCCTCCCCTGGAGCGTGATTCGCGGCGCGCTGGGGCACCACAACGTGCCCCAGTACCTTCAGCGCCTTGTGGGGGACTACCTATCAGAGAGGGAGGTAGTCTACCCCACACGGGAGGGGGCGGCGGGACGGAGCGCCGTTACCCGAGGTGTTCCACAGGGGTCCGTGCTTGGACCCCTGCTCTGGAACCTCGGGTACGATTGGGTGCTCCGAGGAGCCAACCTGCGTGGCGTCGGCGTCACTTGCTACGCCGACGACACGCTGGTGACCGCCCGGGGGGCGACCTACCGGGAGGCGGTGCTCCTGGCGACGGCCGGAGTAGCAGCGGTCGTCGCCAGGATTCGGCGGTTGGGACTGCAGGTGGCCCTCCATAAGTCGGAGGCCATCTGCTTCCACGGTCCACGGAGGGCGCCCCCAGCCGGGGCGCAGATTGTGGTTGGCGGGACTGCCATCCCCGTCGGGACGACCCTCAAGTATCTAGGGGTCGTCCTCGACAGCAGGTGGCGATTTGGGGCCCACCTGCGGCAGCTGTCCCCGAAGCTGACGGGGGCAGCGGCCGCCTTGAGCCGCCTCCTCCCCAATCTGGGAGGGGGGGACGGGAGCTGCCGCCGCCTTTACATGGCGGTGGTACGCTCCATGGCCCTCTACGGGGCCCCGATCTGGGCGGGGTCTCTCGACGCTCGAGAGACCGCCGTCCTGGTCGCGGCTCAGAGGGCCATGGCGGTGAGAGTGTGTCGGGGCTACCGCACACTCTCACACGAGGTCGCCTGCGCTCTCGCCGTGTCCCTGCCCTGGGACATGGAGGCCGAGGTTCTGTCCTCGGTCTTCTGGCGGAGAGCGCGGGCCAGGGAGCGGGACCTCCGTCCTGCCCCACAGGAGGTGGTGCGGTGGCGCCAGGCTGCCAGGGACCAGGCTGTGGTCGCCTGGCGGGACCGGCTCCTAACGGGGCCGGCAAGAAGAGGGGCCGGCGCTCGCCGGCTGCTGGAGGCGCTCAAACCCCTCCTCCCGGAATGGGTGCAGAGAAGGCACGGAGCCCTCACCTTCCGGGCCACGCAGGTACTCACCGGCCATGGGTGTTTTGGCCGGTACCTGCATAATGTGGCCCGGAGAGAAGCCTCCCCGGCCTGCCACCAGTGCGGCTGCGCGGAGGAGACAGCGCAGCACGTACTGGAGGCGTGCCCAGGAGCGGCGGAACCGCGGCGAGCCCTCGTCGCGGTTGTTGGGGCGGACCTCTCGCTGCCGACCATCATTTCCAAGATGGTCGCCGACGAGGGGTCCTGGGAGGCGGTGGTCTCCTTCTGCGAAATCGTCATGTCGCAGAGGGAGACCGAGGAGCGGGAGAGGGAACAAGATCCCCTCTCCCTGCCGCTCCGGAGAGTGCGGATTCGGAGGCGGAACAACAGGGCCCGCACTCCGTCTCCGCTTGGAGGACCCGGGGTGCCAGCTGCGGGGGCAGCTGGTGCCCCTGCTCTTAACTGAGGGGGTCCTCCACGGCCGGGGGACGCGCTAATGTTCCAGCGCGTCCCTCCTGAGGCGGGTCCGCCCACGGGCGGACAAGGCTAGAGCAGAGTTGCGGAGAGTAACAAAACGGCCCCGCGACTCTGCTCCCATGGCTAGCCGATGGAACATCCCGGGGTTTTAGTGGGTATACCCGTCCTCCTCAAGGGCGGGGGAGTCCCACATAACCACCCGGCCCACCCCCTCGGGCCGGGTGGTATGCGTAAGGCATTTCCCCGGGTCAAAAAAAAAAAAAAAAAAAAAAAAAAAAAAAAAAAAAAAAAAAAAAAAAAAAAAAAAAAAAAAAAAAAAAAAAAAAAAAAAAAAAAAAAAAAAAAAAAAAAAAAAAAGGTTAGGTGGGGTGCATGTCGGGGTGCATGTCAGAAGCCTCCTCGTGGCGCACCCTGGGCAACGTCGTGACCTAGTAACGGTTCACGGCGGCGAATTCTGACGGGGGGGCCTCTCCACTTCGGTGGATTGAGGCAGACCGCTTCGGCGGTCCGGGGGGGCTCGGCCGGCGTCCTGGACGTATTCCGGGTAGCGGCGGTGCGAGTCGTGGCGGCCTTGATTGGCTGCGGGGCTCGGTCGGCGTCTCGGCCGTATGCCGAGTAGCGGCGACGCGAGCGAACGGCGCTTCTGTGCGTCCGTGGTGGGCCTCTCCACCGCTGGTGGATCGAGGCAGACTGCTTCGGCGGTCCGTGGGGGCTCGGCCGGCGTCCTGGACGTATTCCGGGTAGCGGCGGTGCGAGTCGAGGCGGCCTTGATTGGCTGCGGGGCTCGGTCGGCGTCTCGGCCTTATGCTGGGTAGCGGCGACGCGAGCGTTGGGCGCTTTTGTGCGTCCGTCGTGGGCCTCTCCACTGCTTGTGGATGGGGCAGATCGCCTTGGCGATCCGTGTGGGGGCTCGGCCGGCGTCCCGGACGTTTCTGGGTAGCGGCGGTGCGAGCCACGGCGACCTTGATTGGTTGCGGAACTCGGTCGGCGTCTCGGCCTTATGCTGAGTAGCGGCGACGCGAGGGTCCGGCCTAACCGCTGGACGACGGCTGTGGGTGGGGGCAGTTCGCTGCTACCATCTACCACCTGCAGTCCATATCGTAATCCGTCAACACGTGCGTCGTGGTCACGTCTCGCGACGTTCGACGGACCGAGGCCTTGGCTTAACCGCCCGGGTGCGAGGAAGAAAACCTCTATAAAAAATTACCCCCAATCCCAAGCGGCAGAGCTAGCGCGAGGGGATGAATGGCCAAGGGGTTACGGGGCCGCTTCGTCGACATCACCGTGTTTAGCCGTTTCCCGGCTTGCACGGTGGTGGCGGCGCAGCGGCGCCAGGTCGCAACTGCTCTCCCGTCCGGATACCGGCCGACCTCCGGGCGGGTTACGCTAGGCTAGTCCAGGTACAGGGGGCACTGCCTGGATGGTCCGTTTATATCCCCCATACTCGTGGGAACTCGTATGGATATCTCAAACAACAAAACCGACGTTACGGAGGAGGAGAGGCTGCGAAGCCTGGAGGGAGGAGCTTCGGCTCACATGAAGGAGGGACGTGTGGTGCTCACGCGCTGCGACGTCGATGCTGCGGTGGAGGGGGCTAGAGCCCGGTCTCGCAGCGGGAGTAGGTCTGGAGCCCGCAAGGGTGAAAGACTGGTAGAGGTCCTGGAAAGGACATCTAGGTGTCGGGATTTGTCGGCCTCGAGCTCTGACTCTGAGGTCAGCATGATGACGGTGACGGACGGGTCAAGGGACCCATCGCCGGCATCGTCGGCAACGGGGCGCCTGTGGCGCAAGCGGTCGCTGGAGCGCGGAGCTATGGATGACGTCCAAGAGCCCGCAGCGAAAGAGGCTGCGCGCCGAGGTCGCGGACGGCCGCCCACAACGGGCGAGTACGTTGGGCTGGCGCTGGCTAAGCGAGAGCTCAACGCAGCGAAGGAGGAGGCGCTTCGGCTTAGGGCGGAGCAGGAGCTCGCGGAAGAGGTGCAGAGGAAGAGGGAGACGAGAGCGTCCTTCCTCAAGTCCCCGTGCCATTCTGCCGCCGCTAGCGGCGATGAGCGGAGCGCTGCCGCCCTGGAGAAGGCGGTTCTCGACTGGGTGGACACCATTCAGCAGGTGTCCGCCCGGTCTGGAAATCTGAAGGGCACTTATCAGCGGGCCCTGAACGAGGCGGCCGATGGCATACAGGCCTCGGTTGCCGAGTTAAGGAACCGGACCGTGTCCGAGGAGGTTGCGCGTTTAGAGGCGGCAAACGCCCGCCTCATGGCCGAGCAAGAGGTCATGCGCCGGGAAATTGCGGAGCTCCGGAGACTGGTGGAGCGGCAAGCAACTCCTGCGCAAGCCCCGGCTCCGGATGGGACCCCGGTGCTGCCGCCACCCTCAATGTTTGAGGAGTTCGCGCGGGCCATCATGGTGCAGGTGGGCACCATGGTGAGCGCCCGCCTCGAGGGCTTGGAGGGGAGACTTCTCCCCGAAAAGCGCCTCAGGCCCCCACTCGCCCACGAAAGGCGAAGGGAAGAGGCGGAGGCGGCCGCGAGGGACGTGCCGATGGAGCCCACCCCATCGGCACCGTCCACGAGCGGAGCCCGGGAGTCCTTGGGAGGCTCCTCCAAGAAGGGACGAGGTGCTGCGGCTAGTAGCGCGCAGACGAAGGCGGCCCCGGTGCCACCCGAGCCCTTGGAGCCCAAGAAGGGCTCCAAGAAGAAGAAGGGGAAGGGTGCCGCCAAGGCGACATCTACCACCCCGGTCACGCCAGTGACAGGAAAGAAGGCTGCGGCCCCCGCTGCTGAGCCCGCTGAGCTCCCGCCCCGTCCTCAGGCTCCACTGGAGCAGCCCTGGACGGAGGTGGTGAGGAAGGGCACCAGAAGGGCCACGAACGAGGGAGGGGCGAAGCCAGCCACGAGGGCTCGTGACAAGCCCCCGCCCAGGCAGCCAGCAGCGCCTAAGCCGGTGCCGCAGGCCCGACCGCAAACCGCCAAGGCGGTGAAGATACGGCCACCACCGCGCACAGCAGCGGTGGTGATAACCTTGAAGCCGGGGGCGGAGGAAAAAGGGATCAGCTACGCCAAGGTCCTTGCGGAGGCGCGTAACCGCATCGACCTTGGCGCGCTGGGTGTGCCCCCGCTCAGGGTGCGGGTGGCGGCTACCGGGGCTCGGGTATTGGAGGTCCCCGGTGAGCTAAGGGCCGAGAAGGCGGACTCCCTGGCCGGTAAGCTTAGGGAGGTCTTCGAGGGAGCGGAGGGGGTCCAAATCTCCAGGCCCGTCACCACCACGGACATGCGGGTGGAAGGCCTGGAGGACTCCATCGCCCCCGAGGAGTTGGTGGCGGCCCTGGCCAAGGCCGGAAACTGCCCCCCGACCGATATCAAGGTCGGGGAGATCAAGAAGGGCAGGGCGGGCGTAGGGGCGGCCTTCGTGCGCTGCCCCGCCACGGCTGCCAAGGCCATCATGGCGAAGGGCGGCCGTGTCCCGGTGGGATGGGTGGCGGCGCGGGTTCGTGTCCTGAAGGAGCGACCGCGCCGCTGCTACCGGTGCCACGCGCTGGGCCACGTACGGGCCCAGCGCCAGGCGGAGACGGACCGCAGCGGAGAATGCCACCGCTGCGGCAGTACGGACCATAAGGTCGCGGCCTGCTCGGCCCCCCCGCACTGCAATGTGTGCGCAGCTGCGGGGAGAAAGGCGGACCACCTCACCGGGGGCACGGCGTGCGCCAAGCCCCCGACGAAGAAAAAAGAGGCGCAGATGAAGAAGCCCGCTGCGACTAAGGCCACGGCCGAGTCGCAGCCGGCCACCTCCGGAACGGAGCAGGTGGTCCGCATGGAGGAAAGTTAGGATGCACCTAGCTTTCCTCCAGGCGAACGTCAACCACTCCGCGCAGGCTCAGGACTTGTTCCTGCAATCCCTGGCGGAGCGGTTGATTCAGGTCGCGGTAGTCGCCGAGCCGTATGTGGTCCCGCCCAGGGGTGATTGGGCGGGAGACCGCGACGGCTTGGTGGCCATAACAACCCAGTCGCCGGCACCCTCCCCCACCCTCGACAACGTGGTAAGGGGGAGGGGATATGTGGCGGCCTGGGTTGGCGAGGCGGTGGTCGTGGGGGTTTATTTCTCCCCCAACAGGGTCCTCGCCGAGTTTGAGCGCTTTCTCGGCGAGGTGGGGACCCTGGTCGGCCAAAACCGCCCGCGACCTGTCGTCGTCGTCGGGGACCTCAACGCCAAATCCACGGCGTGGGGGTCTCCGGCAACGGACGCGAGGGGCAGGGCGGTCGAAGAGTGGATGGTGGAGGTGGGCCTCACCATCCTCAACCGCGGGTCGGAGGACACGTGCGTGCGGCATAACGGGGGTTCCATCGTGGATGTTACTTTCGCGACCCCCGAGCTCGCACGCCGTGTCCGGGACTGGGCGGTCCTGGTGGACGAGGAGACGCTGTCGGACCACCGATACATCCGGTTCAGCGTCTCCTCAGCGGCGGCGGCCCAGGACCAAGGGCCGCCCCCGACCGTCGGTCCCAGGTGGGCCCTCAAGCGCCTGGACCTAGAGCGGCTGCAGGAGGCGGCCCTGGTCCAGGCATGGAACGCCCCGCCCCCGGAGCCAGTGGGCCTGGACGAAGAGGCGGACGGGCTGTGCATGGCGATGTCGCACGTCTGCGACGCCGCCATGCCCCGTGTCAGAGCCCTGCCGCCGAAGAGGCAGGTCTACTGGTGGTCGGAGGAGGTCGCCGAGCTCCGCCGTCGGTGTCTGGCAAAGCGCCGCCAGCACCAGCGATACAGGCGGCGGAGGCGGCGGGAGACGGCGACGTTGGACGCCCTCTACGCCGAATATAGAGAGGCGTCCATGGCCCTCCGCGTCGCCATCGCGGAGGCCAAGGCGGCTGCCTGGAGGCAGCTGCTGGAGTCGCTGGAGCAGGACCCGTGGGGGCGGCCGTACAGGCTGGCACGGCAAAAGCTGCGCCCCTGGGCCCCCCCCGCCACCAGCACGCTCCAGCCGGACGTCCTCCAGCGGGTGGTCGAGGGACTGTTCCCCGGAGCTCCGGGGACCGATTACGTCCCTCCCACCATGGCGGCCGCGCGGGCGGAGACCCGGGACGAAGAGGAGGTCCCTGAGGTCTCGGGTGGCGAGCTCGAGGTGGCCATCAGCAAGATGAGGGCCAAGAACACGGCGCCGGGGCCTGACGGCATACCCGGTCGCGCGTGGGCCCTCGCGATGGACGCCCTCGAGCCCCGCGTGAAGTCCCTCTTCGACCGCTGCCTCCGGGAGGGTCGATTCCCCGGGCGGTGGCGGAGGGGGAAGCTCGTCCTGCTAAGAAAGGACGGGCGTCCGGCGGACGAGCCGGCCGGCTATCGGCCGATCGTGCTGCTGGACGAGGCGGGGAAGCTCCTCGAGCGAGTTGTAGCTTCCCGCCTCGTCAGGCACCTGGAGGGGGAGGGCCCGGATCTGGCTCCCAATCAGTTCGGGTTCCGGAGGGGTCGCTCTACGGTGGACGCGATCGCTACCGTCCGCGACCTCTCGGAGGAGGCGTGCTCCGGGGGTGGGGTCCTGTTGGCGGTGTCATTAGACATCGCCAACGCTTTCAACTCCCTCCCCTGGAGCGTCATCCGCGGCGCGCTGGGGCACCATCAAGTGCCCCGGTACCTTCAGCGCCTGGTGGGGGACTACCTCTCAGAGAGGGAGGTAGTCTACCCCACCCGGGAGGGGGCGGCGGGACGGAGCGCCGTTACCCGAGGTGTTCCACAGGGGTCCGTGCTTGGACCCCTGCTCTGGAACCTCGGGTACGATTGGGTGCTCCGGGGAGCCAACCTGCGTGGCGTCGGCGTCATTTGCTACGCCGACGACACGCTGGTGACCGCCCGGGGGGCGACGTACCGGGAGGCGGTGCTCCTGGCGACGGCCGGAGTAGCAGCGGTCGTCGCCAGGATTCGACGGTTGGGACTGCAGGTGGCCCTCCATAAATCGGAGGCCATCTGCTTCCACGGTCCGCGGAGGGCGCCCCCAGCCGGGGCGCAGATTGTGGTCGGTGGAACCGCCATCCCCGTCGGGACGACCCTCAAGTATCTAGGGGTCGTCCTCGACAGTAGGTGGAGATTCGGGGCCCACTTGCGCCAGCTGTCCCCGAAGCTGACGGGGACAGCGGCCGCCCTGAGCCGCCTCCTCCCCAATCTGGGAGGAGGTGATGGAAGCTGCCGCCGCCTGTATATGGCGGTGGTACGCTCGATGGCCCTCTATGGGGCCCCGATCTGGGCGGGGTCCCTTGATGCTAGGGAGACCGCCGTCCTTGTGGCGGCTCAGAGGGCCATGGCGGTGAGAGTGTGTCGGGGCTACCGCACACTCTCACACGAGGTCGCCTGCGCTCTCGCCGCGTCCCTACCCTGGGACATGGAGGCCGAGGTTCTGTCCTCGGTCTTCTGGCGGAGAGCGCGGGCCAGGGAGCGGGACCTCCGTCCCGCCCCACAGGAGGTGGTGCGGTGGCGGCAAAACGCCAGGGACCTCGCGGTGGTCGCCTGGCGGAACCGGCTCCTGACGGGGCCGGCAAGAAGAGGGGCCGGCGCTCGCCGGCTCTTGGAGGCCCTCCAGCCCCTCCTCCTGGAGTGGGTCAAGAGGAAGCACGGGGCCCTCACCTTCCGGGCCACGCAGGTGCTGACCGGCCACGGGTGTTTCGGTCGGTACCTGCACAACGTGGCCCGAAAAGAGGCCTCCCCGGCCTGCCACCAGTGCGGCTGCGCGGAGGAGACAGCGCAGCACGTACTGGAGGCGTGCCCCGGAGCGGCGGAACCGCGACGAGCCCTCGTCGCGGTTGTGGGTGCGGACCTCTCGCTGCCGACCATCATCTCCAAGATGGTCGCCGACGAGGGGTCTTGGGAGGCGGTGGTCTCCTTCTGCGAAGTGGTGATGTCGCAGAGGGAGACCGAGGAGCGGGAGAGGGAACAAGATCCCCTCTCCCTGCCGCTCCGGAGAGCGCGGATTCGGAGGCGGAACAATAGGGCCCGCACTCCGTCTCCGCTTGGAGGACCCGGGGCGCCGGTTGCGGGGGCAGCCGGTGCCCCTGCTCTTAACTGAGGGGGTCCTCCACGGCCGGGGGACGCGCTAATGTTCCAGCGCGTCCCTCCTGAGGCGGGTCCGCCCACGGGCGGACGAGGCTAGAGCAGAGTTGCGGAGAGTATCAAAACGGCCCCGCGACTCTGCTCCCATGGCTAGCCGATGGAACATCCCGGGGTTTTAGTGGGTATACCCGTCCTCCTCAAGGGCGGGGGAGTCCCACATAACCACCCGGCCCACCCCCTCGGGCCGGGTGGTATGCGTAAGGCATTTCCCCGGGTCAAAAAAAAAAAAAAAAAAAAAAAAAAAAAAAAAAAAAAAGGTGGGGTGCATGTCAGAAGCCTCCTCGTGGCGCACCCTGGGCAACGTCGTGACCTAGTCACGGCGGCGAATTCTGACGGGGGGGCCTCTCCACTTCGGTGGATTGAGGCAGACCGCTTCGGCGGTCCGTGGGGGGCTCGGCCGGCGTCCTGGACGTATTCCGGGTAGCGGCGGTGCGAGTCGAGGCGGCCTTGATTGGCTGCGGGGCTCGGTCGGCGTCTCGGCCGTATGCCGAGTAGCGGCGACGCGAGCGAACGGCGCTTCTGTGCGTCCGTGGTGGGCCTCTCCACCGCTGGTGGATCGAGGCAGACTGCTTCGGCGGTCCGTGGGGGCTCGGCCGGCGTCCTGGACGTATTCCGGGTAGCGGCGGTGCGAGTCGAGGCGGCCTTGATTGGCTGCGGGGCTCGGTCGGCGTCTCGGCCGTATGCCGAGTAGCGGCGACGCGAGCGAACGGCGCTTCTGTGCGTCCGTGTTGGGCCTGGTGGACTTCTCCGCGTGTCCCTCTGATCAGCAGAGGGCACAGTGGATGAGGTCGCGCTGGGTCTGGGCACTGCTTCGGCGGTGCGTGGGGGCTCGGCCGGCGTCCTGGACATTCCGGGTAGCGGCGGTGCGAGTCGTGGCGGCCTTGAGTGGCTGCGGGGCTCGGTCGGCGTCTCGGCCTTATGCCGAGTAGCGGCGACGCGAGTGTTGGGCGCTTCTGCGCGTCCGTTGTGGGCTTCTCCACTACTTGTGGATGGGGCAGATCGCCTTGGCGATCCGTGTGGGGGCTCGGCCGGCGTCCCGGACGTTTCTGGGTAGCGGCGGTGCGAGTCGCGGCGACCTTGATTGGTTGCGGAGCTCGGTCGGCGTCTCGGCCTTATGCTGAGTAGCGGCGACGCGAGGGTCCGGCCTAACCGCTGGATGACGGCTGTGGGTGGGGGCAGTTTGCTGTTACCACCTGCAGTCCATATCGTAATCCGTCAACACGTGCGTCGTGGTCACGTCTCGCGACGTTCGACGGACCGAGGCCTTGGCTTAACCGCCCGGGTGCGAGGAAGAAAACCTCTATAAAAAATTACCCCCAATCCCAAGCGGCAGAGCTAGCGCGAGGGGATGAATGGCCAAGGGGTTACGGGGCCGCTTTGTCGACATCACCGTGTTTAGCCGTTTCCCGGCTTGCACGGTGGTGGCGGCGCAGCGGCGCCAGGTCGCAACTGCTCTCCCGTCCGGATACCGGCCGACCTCCGGGCGGGTTACGCTAGGCTAGTCCAGGTACAGGGGGCACTGCCTGGATGGTCCGTTTATATCCCCCATACTCGTGGGAATTCATATGGAACCTGTAAACAAAAACCAACTTGACGTTATGGAGGAGGAGAGGCTGCAAAGCCTGGAGGGAGGAGCTTCGGCTCACCTGAAGGAGGGTCGCGTCGTGCTCACACGATGTGACGTGGACGCTGCGGTGGAGGGGGTGCGAACCCGGTCTCGCAGCGGGTCGGAAGCCCGGAAGGGCCAAAGACCGGTTGACGTCCTTGAGACGTCCAGGTGTAGGGACCTGTCGGCCTCGGAGTCTGACTCCGAGGTCAGTATGGTCACGGTGACCGATGGGTCGAGGGACCCCTCGCCGGCTTCTTCGGTGTCGGGTCGCCTGTGGCGCAAACGGTCACGGGAGCGCGTGGCGGCTGATGACGCTGTGGAGCCCGCGGCGAAGGAGGCAGCTCGTAGAGGCCGAGGACGGCCGCCCACGACGGGCGAGTATGTCGGGCTGGCGCTGGCCAAGAGGGAGCTGAATGCAGCCCGGGAGGAGCAGCTTAGGCTCCAGGCGGAGCAAGAGCTGGCGGAGGACGTGAGGCGCAAGAAGAAGGCGCGAGCGGCCTATCTTAAGCCGGGCCCTCCTGCCACAGTGTGCAGTGAGGAGCAGACGGCCGCTGCACTAGAGAAGACGGTGTTGGGCTGGGTGGACACCATCCACATGGTGGCCACCCGGTCGGGCCAGCTGAAGGGCACGTTTGTGCGTGCCCTCAACGAGGCGGCGGAGAACATCCAGCTCTCCGTCGCCGAGCTGAGGAGTCGGACCGCGTCCGAGGAGGTCGCCCGTCTGGAGGCGGCCAATGCACGCCTCGTGGCGGATCAGGAGGCTATGCGTCGGGAGATCGCGGAGCTCCGAAAGCTTGTGGAGCAGCGAGAGACTCCCGCGCAGGCCCCGGCCCTGGCTGGAGCCCCGGTGCTGCCACCGCCCTCGACATTCGAGGAGTTCGCGCGGACCATCATGGTGCAGGTGGGCACCATGGTGAGCGCCCGCCTCGAGGGCTTGGAGGGACGGCTGCTCCCCGAAAAGCGCCTCAGGCCCCCACTCGCCCACGAAAGGCGGAGGGAAGAGGCGGAGGCGGCCGCGAGGGACGTGCCGATGGAGCCCGCCCCATCGGCACCGTCCACAAGTGGAGCCAAGGGCAAAAAGAAGGCGGCCCCGGTGCCACCCGAACCCGTGGAGCCCAAGAAGGGCTCCAAGAAGACGAAAGGCAAGGAGGCTGCGAAGGCGGCAACACCCGCCGCCCCTGCCGCACCGGTGGCAGGGAAGAATGCTGTGGCCCTCACTGCCGAGCCCGCTGAGCTCCCGCCCAGTCCTCAGGCTCCACAGGAGCAGCCTTGGACGGAGGTGGTGAGGAAGGGCACCAGGAGGGCCGCGAATGAGGGAGGGGCGAAGCCAGCCACGAGGGCCCGTGACAGGCCCCCACCCAGGCAGTCAGCAGCGCCTAAGCCGGTGCCGCAGGCCCAGCAGCAGGCCGCAAAGGCGGTCAAGATTCGGCCACCACCGCGCACAGCAGCGGTGGTGATCACTCTGAAGCCGGGGGCGGAAGAGAAGGGAGTGAGCTACGCCAAGGTCCTTGCGGAGGCACGAAACCGCATCGACCTTGGCGCGCTCGGTGTGCCCCCGCTCAGAGTGAGGGTGGCTGCAACCGGGGCCCGAGTCTTGGAGGTCCCCGGTGAGCTAAGGATCGAGAAGGCTGACTCCCTGGCCAGTAAGCTCAGGGAGGTCTTCGAGGGGGCAGAGGAGGTACAGATCTCCAGGCCCGTCACCACCGCGGACATGAGGGTGGACGGCCTGGAGGATTCCATCGCCCCCGAGGAGCTGGTGGCGGCCCTGGCTAAAGCCGGAAACTGCCCCCCGACCGATATCAAGGTCGGGGAGATTAAGAAGGGCAGGGCGGGCGTAGGGGCGGCCTTCGTGCGCTGCCCCGCCACGGCCGCCAAGGCCATCATGGCGAAGGGCGGCCGTGTGCCGGTGGGATGGGTGGCGGCGCGGGTTCGGGTACTGAAGGAGCGACCGCGCCGCTGCTACCGGTGCCACGCGCTGGGCCACGTACGGGCCCAGTGCCAGGCGGAGACTGACCGCAGCGGTGAATGCCACCGCTGCGGCAGCACGGACCATAAGGTCGCGGCCTGCTCGGCCTCCCCGCACTGCAACGTGTGCGCAGCTGCGGGGAGAAAGGCGGACCACCTCACCGGGGGCACGGCGTGTGCCAAGCCCCCGGCCAAGAAGAAAGAGGCAAAGAAGAAGCCCACTGCGACCAAGGCCACGGCCGGGTCGCAGCCGGCCAACTCCGTAAAGGAGCAGGTGGTCCGCATGGAGGAAAGTTAGGATGCACCTAGCTTTCCTCCAGGCGAACGTCAACCACTCCGCGCAGGCTCAGGACTTGTTCCTGCAATCCCTGGCGGAGCGGTTGATCCAGGTCGCGGTGGTCGCCGAGCCGTATGTGGTCCCGCCCAGGGGTGATTGGGCGGGAGACCGCGACGGCTTGGTGGCCATAACAACCCAGTCGCCGGCACCCTCCCCCACCCTCGACAATGTGGTAAGGGGGAGGGGTTATGTGGCGGCCTGGGTTGGCGAGGCGGTGGTCGTGGGGGTGTATTTCTCCCCCAACAGGGTCCTCGCCGAGTTCGAGCGTTTTCTTGGCGAGGTGGGGACCCTGGTCGGCCAGAACCGCCCGCGACCTGTCGTCGTCGTCGGGGACCTCAACGCCAAGTCCACGGCGTGGGGGTCTCCGGCGACGGACGCGAGGGGCAGGGCGGTCGAGGAGTGGATGGTGGAGGTGGGCCTCACCATCCTCAACCGCGGGTCAGAGGACACGTGCGTGCGGCATAACGGGGGGTCCATCGTGGACCTCACGTTCGCTACCCCCGAGATCGCACGCCGTGTCCGGGACTGGGCGGTCCTGGTGGACGAGGAGACGCTGTCGGACCACCGCTACATCCGGTTCAGCGTCTCCTCAGCGGCGGCGGCCCAGGACCAAGGGCCGCCCCCGACCGTCGGTCCCAGGTGGGCCCTCAAGCGCCTGGACCTAGAGCGGCTGCAGGAGGCGGCCCTGGTCCAGGCATGGAACGCCCCGCCCCCGGAGCCGGTAGGCCTGGACGAAGAGGCGGACGGGCTGTGCATGGCGATGTCGCACGTCTGCGACGCCGCCATGCCCCGTGTCAGAGCCCTGCCGCCGAAGAGGCAGGTCTACTGGTGGACGGAGGAGGTCGCCGAGCTCCGCCGTCGGTGTCTGGCAAAGCGCCGCCAGCACCAGCGATACAGGCGGCGGAGGCGGCGGGAGACGACGACGTTGGACGCCCTCTACGCCGAATATAGAGAGGCGTCCATGGCCCTTCGCGTCGCCATCGCGGAGGCCAAGGCGGCTGCCTGGAGGCAGCTGCTGGAGTCGCTGGAGCAGGACCCGTGGGGGCGGCCGTACAGGCTGGCGAGGCAGAAGCTTCGCCCCTGGGCCCCCCCCGCCACCAGCACGCTCCAGCCCGACGTCCTCCAGCGGGTGGTTGAGGGACTGTTCCCCGGAGCTCCGGGGACCGATTTCGTCCCTCCCACCACGGTGGCCCCGCGGGCGGAAACCCGGGACGAGGAGGTGCCCGAGGTCTCGGGTGGTGAGCTCGAGGTGGCCATCAGCAAGATGAGGGCCAAGAACACGGCGCCGGGGCCTGACGGCATACCCGGTCGCGCGTGGGCCCTCTCTATGGACGCCCTCGAGCCCCGCGTTAGGTCCCTCTTCGACCGCTGCCTCCGGGAGGGTCGATTCCCCGGGCGGTGGCGGAGAGGGAAGCTCGTCCTTCTGCGGAAGGACGGGCGGCCGGCGGATGAGCCGGCCGGGTACCGGCCGATTGTGCTCCTAGACGAGGCGGGGAAGCTCCTCGAACGAGTGGTAGCGGCCCGCCTTGTCAGGCATCTCGAGGGAGAGGGGCCGGATTTGGCCCCGAACCAGTTTGGGTTCCGGAGGGGTCGCTCGACGGTGGATGCGATCGCCGCCGTCCGCGACCTCTCGGAGGAGGCGTGCTCCGGGGGTGGGGTCCTGTTGGCGGTGTCATTAGACATCGCCAACGCTTTCAACTCCCTCCCCTGGAGCGTCATCCGCGGCGCGCTGGGGCACCACCAAGTGCCCCGGTACCTTCAGCGCCTGGTGGGGGACTACCTCTCAGAGAGGGAGGTAGTCTTCCCCACACGAGAGGGGGCGGTGGGACGGAGCGCCGTTACCCGAGGTGTTCCACAGGGGTCCGTGCTTGGACCCCTGCTCTGGAACCTCGGGTACGATTGGGTGCTCCGGGGAGCCAACCTGCGTGGCGTCGGCGTCACTTGTTACGCCGACGACACGCTGGTGACCGCCCGGGGGGCAACATACCGGGAGGCGGTGCTCCTGGCGACGGCCGGTGTTGCTGCGGTCGTCGCCAGAATTCGGCGTTTAGGGTTGCAGGTGGCTCTCCATAAGTCGGAGGCCATCTGCTTCCACGGTCCGCGGAGGGCGCCTCCAGCCGGGGCGCAGATTGTGGTGGGCGGGACGTCCATCCCCGTCGGGACGACCCTCAAATATCTCGGGGTCGTCCTGGACAGCAGGTGGAGATTCGGGGCCCATCTGCGGCAGCTGTCCCCGAAGCTGACGGGGACAGCGGCCGCCCTGAGCCGCCTCCTCCCCAATCTGGGAGGAGGTGATGGGAGCTGCCGCCGCCTTTACATGGCGGTGGTACGCTCGATGGCCCTCTACGGGGCCCCGATCTGGGCGGGGTCTCTCGACGCTCGAGAGACTGCCGTCCTAGTCGCGGCCCAGAGGGCCATGGCGGTGAGAGTGTGTCGGGGCTACCGCACACTCTCACACGAGGTCGCCTGCGCTCTCGCCGCGTCCCTGCCATGGGACATGGAGGCCGAGGTTCTGTCCTCGGTCTTCTGGCGGAGAGCGCGGGCCAGGGAGCGGGACCTCCGTCCCGCCCCACAGGAGGTGGTGCGGTGGCGGCAGAATGCCAGGGACCAGGCTGTGGTCGCCTGGCGGGACCGGCTCCTGACGGGGCCGGCGCGAAGAGGGGCCGGCGCTCGCCGGCTCTTGGAGGCCCTCCAGCCCCTCCTCCTGGAGTGGGTGCGGAGGCAACACGGGGCCCTCACCTTCCGGGCCACGCAGGTGCTCACCGGCCACGGGTGCTTTGGCCGGTACCTGTGCAACGTGGCCCGGAGAGAGGCCTCCCCGGCCTGCCACCAGTGCGGCTGCGCGGAGGAGACAGCGCAGCACGTACTGGAGGCGTGCCCCGGAGCGGCGGAACCGCGGCGAGCCCTCGTCGCGGTCGTGGGGGCGGACCTCTCGCTGCCGACCATCATCTCTAAGATGGTCGCCGACGAGGGGTCCTGGGAGGCGGTGGTCTCCTTCTGCGAAGTAGTAATGACGCAGAGGGAGACCGAGGAGCGGGAGAGGGAACAGGATCCCCTCTCCCTGCCGCTCCGGAGAGCGCGGATACGGAGGCGGGCCAACAGGGCCCGCACTCCGTCTCCGCTTGGAGGACCCGGGGCGCCGGTTGCGGGGGCAGCCGGTGCCCCTGCTCTTAATTGAGGGGGTCCTCCACGGCCGGGGGACGCGCTAATGTTCCAGCGCGTCCCTCCCGAGGCGGGTCCGCCCACGGGCGGACGAGGCTAGAGCAGAGTTGCGGAGAGTATCAAAACGGCCCCGCGACTCTGCTCCCATGGCTAGCCGATGGAACATCCCGGGGTTTTAGTGGGTATACCCGTCCTCCTCAAGGGCGGGGGAGTCCCACATAACCACCCGGCCCACCCCCTCGGGCCGGGTGGTATGCGTAAGGCATTTCCCCGGGTCAAAAAAAAAAAAAAAAAAAAAAAAAAAAAAAAAAAAAAAAAAAAAAAAAAAAAAAAAAAAAAAAAAAAAAAAAAAAAAAAAGGTTAGGTTAGGTTAGGTTGGGCGGGCCTTCCAGGTACAGGGGGCACTGCCTGGATGGTCCGTTTTTTCCCCCATACTCGTGGGATCTAATATGGAACACAAATCAAAAACCCAAACAGACGTACAGGAGGAGAGGCCGCAAGGCCTGGAGAGCGGAGCAACAGCTCAGCTTAGGGACGGACGTGTGGTGCTCACGCGCTGCGACGTCGATGCTGCGGTGGAGGGGGCTAGAGCCCGGTCTCGCAGCGGGTCGAAAGCCCGGAAGGGCCAACGACTGGGGGATGCCCTGGAGGCATCGAGGTGCAGGGACCTGTCGGCCTCGGAGTCTGACTCCGAGGTCAGTATGGTCACGGTGACCGACGGGTCAAGGGACCCCTCGCCGGCGTCGGTGTCTGGTCGTCTGTGGCGAAAGCGTTCCCTGGAGCGCGGGGCTGCCGATGACGTCTTGGAGCCTGCGGCGAAGGAGGCCACGCGCCGAGGTCGCGGACGACCGCCCACTACGGGCGAGTATGTCGGGCTGGCGCAGGCTAAACGGGAGCTGAACGCTGCCAGAGAGGAGCAGCTCAGGCTCCAGGCGGAGCAAGAGCTGGCGGAGGACGTGCGGCGCAAGAAGGAGGCGCGAGCGGCCTACATTAAGCCGGGTCCTCCCACCGCAGTGAGCAGTGAGGAACAGACCGCCGCTGCATTAGAGAGGACGGTGTTGGGCTGGGTGGACACCATCCACATGGTGGCCGCCCGGTCGGGAAAGCTGAAGGGCACGTTTGTGCGTGCCCTTAATGAGGCGGCGGAGAACATTCAGCTCTCCGTCGCCGAGTTGAGGAGCCGGACCGCCTCTGAGGAGGTCGCCCGTCTGGAGGCAGCCAACGCTCGCCTCGTGGCGGACCAAGAGGCCATGCGTCGGGAGATCGCGGAGCTCCGTAAGCTCGTAGAGCAGCGAGAGACTCCCGCGCAGGCCCCGGCCCTGGCTGGAACTACGGTGCTGCCGCCGCCCTCGACGTTAGAGGAGTTCGCGCGGATCATCATGGTGCAGGTGGGCACCATGGTAAGCGCCCGCCTCGAGGGCTTGGAGGGGAGACTTCTCCCCGAAAAGCGCCTCAGGCCCCCACTCGCCCACGAAAGGCGAAGGGAAGAGGCGGAGGCGGCCGCGAGGGACGTGCCGAGGGACGTGCCGATGGAGCCCACCCCATCGGCACCGTCCACGAGTGGAGCTCGGGAGCCCTCGGGAGGCTCATCCAAAAAGGGGCGAGGTGCTGCGGCCAGTAGTGCGCAGGCGAAGGCGGCCCCGGTGCCACCCGAACCTCTGGAGCCCAAAAAGGGCTCCAAGAAGAAGAAGGGAGCCGCCAAGGCAACTTCCGCCGCCCCAGCCACGTCAGTGGCGGAGAAGAAGGCTGCGGCCCCGGCTGCCGCTGCTGAGCCCCCGTCCCGCCCGCAAGCTCCAGTGGAGCAAGCTTGGACGGAGGTTGTGAGGAAGGGAACAAGGAGGACCCAGAGCGGGGGAGGGTCGCAGCCGGCCACGAGGGCCAGGGACAAGCCCCCGCCCAGGCAGTCGGCAGCGCCGAAATCGGTGCCTCAGGCCCGACCGCAAACCACCAAGGCGGTGAAGATACGGCCACCACCGCGCACAGCAGCGGTGGTGATAACCTTGAAGCCGGGGGCTGAGGAAAAAGGGGTCAGCTACGCCAAGGTCCTTGCGGAGGCGCGTAACCGCATCGACCTTGGCGCGCTAGGTGTGCCCCCGCTCAGGGTGCGGGTGGCGGCTACCGGGGCCCGGGTATTGGAGGTTCCCGGTGAGCTGAGGGCCGAGAAGGCGGACTCCCTGGCCAGTAGGCTCAGGGAGGTCTTCGAGGGGGCAGAGGAGGTCCAAATCTCCAGGCCCGTCACTACCGCGGACATGCGGGTGGACGGCCTGGAGGACTCCATCGCCCCCGAGGAGCTGGTAGCGGCGCTGGCTAAGGCCGGGAACTGCCCCCCGACCGACATAAAGGTCGGGGAAATTAAGAAGGGCAGGGCGGGCGTAGGGGCGGCCTTCGTGCGCTGCCCCGCCACGGCCGCCAAGGCCATCATGGCAAAGGGTGGCCGTGTCCCGGTGGGGTGGGTGGCAGCGCGGGTCCGCGTCCTTAAAGAGCGGCCGCGCCGCTGCTACCGGTGCCACGCACTGGGCCACGTTCGGGCCCAGTGCCAGGCGGAGACTGACCGCAGCGGTGAATGCCATCGCTGCGGCAGCACGGACCATAAGGTCGCGGCCTGCTCGGCCTCCCCGCACTGCAACGTGTGCGCAGCTGCGGGGAGAAAGGCGGACCACCTCACCGGGGGCACGGCGTGTGCCAAGCCCCCGACGAAGAAAAAAGAGGCGCAGAAGAAGAAGCCCGCTGCGACTAAGGCCACGGCCGAGTCGCAGCCGGCCACCTCCGGAACGGAGCAGGTGGTCTGCATGGAGGAAAGTTAGGATGCACCTAGCTTTCCTCCAGGCGAACATCAACCACTCCGCACAGGCTCAGGACTTGTTCCTGCAATCCCTGGCGGAGCGGTTGATCCAGGTCGCGGTGGTCGCCGAGCCGTATGTGGTCCCGCCCAGGGGTGATTGGGCGGGAGACCGCGACGGCTTGGTGGCCATTACCACTCAGTCGCCGGCACCCTCCCCCACCCTCGACAACGTGGTAAGGGGGAGGGGATATGTGGCGGCCTGGGTTGGCGAGGCGGTGGTTGTGGGGGTTTATTTCTCCCCCAACAGGGTCCTCGCCGAATTCGAACGTTTTCTCGGCGAGGTGGGGACCCTGGTCAACCAGAGCCGCCCGCGACCTGTCGTCGTCGTCGGAGACCTCAACGCCAAATCCACGGTGTGGGGATCTCCGGCGACGGACGCGAGGGGCAGGGCAGTGGAGGAGTGGCTGGTGGAGGTGGGGCTCACCATACTCAACCGCGGGACGGAGGACACGTGCGTGCGGCACAACGGGGGGTCCATTGTGGATATCACGTTCGCCACCCCCGAGCTCGCGCGCCGTGTCCGGGACTGGGCGGTCCTGGTGGACGAGGAGACGCTGTCTGACCACCGCTACATCCGGTTCAGCGTCTCCTCAGCGGCGGCGGCCCAGGACCAAGGGCCGCCCCCGACCGTCGGTCCCAGGTGGGCCCTCAAGCGCCTGGATCTGGAGCGGCTGCAAGAGGCTGCTCTGGTCCAGGCGTGGAACGCCCCGCCCCCGGAGCCGGTGGACCTGGACGCGGAGGCGGACGGGCTCTGCGAGGCGATGTCGCATGTTTGCGACGCCGCCATGCCCCGTGTCAGGGCCCTGCCGCCGAAGCGGCAGGTGTATTGGTGGTCAGAGGAGATCGCCGAGCTCCGCCGCCGGTGTCTGGCGAAGCGTCGCCAACACCAGCATTACCGGCGGCGGAGGCGGCAGGAGGCGGCGACGCTGGACGCCCTCTACGCGGAGTATAGAGAGGCGTCCATGGCCCTCCGCGTCGCCATCGGCGAGGCCAAGGCGGCTGCCTGGAGGCAGCTGCTGGAGTCGCTGGAGGGGGACCCGTGGGGGCGGCCGTACAGGTTGGCGCGGCAAAAGCTGCGCCCCTGGGCCCCCCCCGCCACCAGCACGCTCCAGCTGGACGTCCTCCGGCGGGTGGTCGAGGGACTGTTCCCCGGAGCTCCGGGGACCGACTACGTCCCTCCCACCATGGCGGCCGCGCGGGCAGAGACCCGGGACGAAGAGGAGGTCCCTGAGGTCTCAGGTGGCGAGCTCGAGGCGGCTATCGTCCGCATGAGGGCCAAGAACACGGCGCCGGGGCCTGACGGCATACCCGGCCGCGCGTGGGCCCTCTCCATGGACGCCCTCGAGCCCCGCGTGAGGTCCCTCTTCAGCCGCTGCCTCCGGGAGGGTCGATTCCCCGGGCGGTGGCGGAGAGGGAAGCTCGTCCTTCTAAGAAAGGACGGGCGTCCGGCGGACGAGCCGGCCGGCTATCGGCCGATCGTGCTGCTGGACGAGGCGGGCAAGCTCCTCGAACGAGTGGTAGCTTCCCGCCTCGTCAGGCACTTGGAGGGAGAGGGCCCGGATCTGGCGCCCAATCAATTCGGGTTCCGGAGGGGTCGCTCGACGGTGGACGCGATCGCTACCGTCCGCGACCTCTCGGAGGAGGCGTGCTCCGGGGGTGGGGTATTGTTGGCGGTGTCATTAGACATCGCCAACGCGTTCAACTCCCTCCCCTGGAGCGTGATTCGCGGCGCGCTGGGGCACCACCAAGTGCCCCGGTACCTCCAGCGCCTTGTGGGGGACTACCTCTCAGAGAGGGAGGTAGTCTACCCCACCCGGGAGGGGGCAGCGGGACGGAGCACCGTTACCCGAGGTGTTCCACAGGGGTCCGTGCTTGGACCCCTGCTCTGGAACCTCGGGTACGATTGGGTGCTCCGAGGAGCCAACCTGCGTGGCGTCGGCGTCACGTGCTACGCCGACGACACGCTGGTGACCGCCCGGGGGGCGACCTACCGGGAGGCGGTGCTCCTGGCGACGGCCGGAGTAGCAGCGGTCGTCGCCAGGATTCGGCGGTTGGGTCTCCAGGTGGCGCTCCATAAATCCGAGGCCATCTGTTTTCATGGGCCTCGGAGGGCGCCACCAGCTGGGGCGCAGATCGTCGTTGGCGGTACTGCCATCTCCGTCGGGACGACCCTTAAATATCTCGGGGTCGTCCTAGACAGCAGGTGGCGTTTTGGGGCCCATCTGCGGCAGCTGTCCCCGAAGCTGACGGGGACAGCGGCCGCCTTGAGCCGCCTCCTCCCCAACCTGGGAGGGGGGGATGGGAGCTGCCGCCGCCTGTATATGGCGGTGGTACGCTCCATGGCCCTTTACGGGGCCCCGATCTGGGCGGGGTCCCTAGATGCTAGGGAGACCGCCGTCCTTGTGGCGGCTCAGAGGGCCATGGCGGTGAGAGTGTGTCGGGGCTACCGCACACTCTCACACGAGGTCGCCTGCGCTCTCGCCGCGTCCCTACCCTGGGACATGGAGGCCGAGGTTCTGTCCTCGGTCTTCTGGCGGAGAGCGCGGGCCAGGGAGCGGGACCTCCGTCCCGCCCCACAGGAGGTGGTGCGGTGGCGCCAGGTCGCCAGGGACCAAGCTGTGGTCGCCTGGCGGGACCGGCTCCTAACGGGGCCGGCGCGAAGAGGGGCCGGCGCTCGCCGGCTACTGGAGGCCCTCAAGCCCCTCCTTCCAGAGTGGGTGAGGAGGCAGCACGGAGCCCTTACATTCCGGGCCACACAGGTACTCACCGGCCACGGGTGCTTTGGCCGGTACCTGTGCAACGTGGCCCGGAGAGAGGCCTCCCCGGCCTGCCACCAGTGCGGCTGCGCGGAGGAGACGGCGCAGCACGTGCTGGAGGCGTGCCCCGGAGCGGCGGAACCGCGGCGAGCCCTCGTCGCGGTCGTCGGGGCGGACCTCTCGCTGCCGACCATCATTTCCAAGATGGTCGCAGACGAGGGGTCCTGGGAGGCGGTGGTCTCCTTCTGCGAAATCGTCATGTCGCAGAGGGAGACCGAGGAGCGGGAGAGGGAACAGGATCCCCTCTCCCTGCCGCTCCGGAGAGCGCGGATACGGAGGCGGAATAATAGGGCCCGCACTCCGTCTCCGCTTGGAGGACCCGGGGTACCAGTTGCGGGGGCAGCTGGTGCCCCTGCTCTTAATTGAGGGGGTCCTCCACGGCCGGGGGACGCGCTAAATGTTCCAGCGCGTCCCTCCTGAGGCGGGTCCGCCCACGGGCGGACGAGGCTAGAGCGGAGTTGCGGAGAGTAACAAAACGGCCCCGCGACTCTGCTCCCATAGCAAGCCGACGGAACATCCCGGGGTTTTAGTGGGTATACCCGTCCTCCTCAAGGGCGGGGGAGTCCCACATAACCACCCGGCCCACCCCCTCGGGCCGGGTGGTATGCGTAAGGCATTTCCCCGGGTCAAAAAAAAAAAAAAAAAAAAAAAAAAAAAAAAAAAAAAAAAAAAAAAAAAAAAAAAAAAAAAAAAAAAAAAAAAAGGTTGGGCGGGCCTGGGTTTATCCGTCACTGACGCATAAATCCGGGCCCTCCGTACTCATCCCGGATGGGTGCGGAGGCGTCGGTCTTGAGGGAGAGCGCAAGTCGTGTAGATCCTCAAGGCAAGTCCAGGGTAATCCTTCACGTGGTTGCTGCCTGTTATTGGTCTGGTCCCCTCTGGAACAGACGTAACTAAAACCCTGGGCGCCGCGGTAGCCGGGGTGAAGATCGCCGCAAAGCTTGCTTTGCGAAGGTCTTCATTCCGGATCATCTATTTATTTATGTATGTTTATTTTATTATTATATGTATATGTTAATCATTCACGTATTTTGCTTCTTCTCTTCCGTTTTCCTGTATTCATATCATCCATTTCTCATCTCTTTGTTTTTCATTTGTGTCTTTCTTCTTTTCTTCTTTCGTATAACCTTGCCCAATCTCGAAAGGTCTGGTGCTCGCCTATAGATGCGTGGTCAGGGGAAGCTGACCGCTAGGGCACCCACCCCAGGCAGTCATGCCTTTTAAAAATGGCAAAAAACCAAAAACCAAAATGGCAAGTTGTAATACGAGTATGACTACCCAGGAGGGTCCCAGCAATGGGGAATCCCTCCCTCCCAGCTCCGGCTGTGGAGGCTGCCCCACGTACTCTGGGGGGGGCAACAACTGCCACGAGGGCCTCGGCCCTCAAACCGACCTTGGCGACCATACGGATTCTGATCTGCACGTGGAAACGGTGACGATGGGACTGGAGAAAGACGAGGGTAAGACTGTTGCGGTGACAACGGTCAACCCGGCTGTTAGCCTTGGCGATAACAAGGAGTTGACAGCGAGAAGGGAAGCGCGCGTGGTTTTGACCCGCTGCGATACTCCACCGGCGATGAACAAGGAAGGGGAGGAACCCGTCGATTCCGCAAGAATGGCCGATCTGTCGGACACAGATTCCGATATGAGCTGGCAGACGGTCGCATCGCGAGACGTGGTTAGAGCTTTGAGATCAAGAGACCCGGCTCGGGAGAGGGAGGCCAGGGGGCGCCTCTGGAGAGAACCCGAGAGGAAGCGCCGCTTTAGCTCGATTTCATCGAGTGACGGCGAAAGAAGTAGGTCTGCCGGAAGCAAGTTGCCTGCGAGGGCAAAGGAACTGGATCCTACAGATAAATTTAGGGCCAGGGAGTCTCTAGCGAAGAGGCGGCAAGTAAGTCGTCATGAGGCGGACGACGTAATCGAGGAGGCAGCCCTGCGGGCCAGTCGGCGTAGAGCTGCACAGGGCATGGAAGTGATGATCGAGGACGAAGGCCAAATGGCAGTCACCCTCAACCAGCGAGTTCTTGAAGATGTCGATGTGATTTGGAAGGTCGCAACAATGTCGAAGAACCTCAAGGGCACGGCCGTACGTGCCCTGAAGGAATCTGCGACATCTATCAAGGCTGCAGCAGAGGCTCTGCATAAACGGACGACGACGGAGGAGACCGCCAGAATTCAGGCAGCCAACACCCGTCTTCAGAGCGAAGTAAGCGCCCTCCGCAGAGAGCTGGCGGAACTCCGGGAGGAGATCAGAAACAGACCGGCAATGGACCAAATGGGAGTCCCGTCCCTCCCAGCTTCCCAGCCGCCAAGTTCTGGGAGAACGGAGGTGCCGAATATGAGGGAGGAGAACCTGATCCGCTCCATCATGCTACAAGTAGGCGGCATGATGAACGCTCGCCTGGAAGGCCTGGAGGAACGCCTCCTCCCAGCGAAGCGCCTCCGGCCGCCTCTTGCAGCCGACAGGAAGAACGCCGCCGCAGCAGCTGCTACAGCTGCAGCAGCAGTTCTGGGACCCCAGGCGATCGCGGGGCCAAGTGGCGAGCAGTCATCGCCGTCGTCGTCGGTGAAGAAGGCCGCTCCCAAACCAGGGGCAGGACCTGCGCCGTCAACGTCGTCACCACCGGGGAAGACATCGGCCCCTCCCGCTGCACCTGAAACAAAAAAGGGTAAGAGTAAGAGTAAGAAGGAGCAGAAAATGAAGCAGAAGAAAGAAGCTGCTGCTGAGGTGGCCTCAGGTCCCAAGGAGATGACTCCTTGCTCCCTCCCGCCGGCGACCAAGTCACTGGACGACGGATGGACGACGGTGACGAAGCGAAGCGCCACCAAGAAAAAGAAGGTGACTAATGAGAAGCAGCCTAGGCAGCAGGCCAACCAGCAGGCCAGGCCACAGGCCAGGCAGCAGGCCAGGCCGCAGGCCCAGCTTAGAGCGGCCAAACTCCGCCCTGCTCACTCATCGGCCGTGGTAATCACGCTGCAGCCAGGGGCAGAAGAGAGAGGCGTGACGTATGCTGAGGTGATAGCGGAAGCCAAAGCAAAAATAAAGTTGGACGATATTGGCATCCTAGGTGTGCGGTTTCGACGAGCGGCCACCGGGGCGCGGATCCTGGAATTGCCAGGGGCGACCAGTGGAGCAAAGGCGGATGAGCTCGCTGAAAAGCTGCGAGAGTCCCTGCCTTCTGACGCTGTGCAGATCTCCAGACCTGTCAAAAGCGCAGAGTTGCGTATCTTGGGCCTGGACGACTCTGTTACGCCCCAAGAGGTCGCAGCGGCAGTGGGAAGAGCGGGAGGGTGTCACGCGGACTCGGTAAAGTGCGGTGTAGTGCACCGGGACTATAATGGGCTTGGGGCACTGTGGTTGCGCTGCCCGGTAGAAGCGGCGAAGAAAGTGGCCACAGCTGGCCGTCTGCTGGTGGGATGGGTCTCGGCGAGAGTCCATTTACTGGAGCCGAGGGCTAAGATGTGTTACCGGTGCCATGAAGTCGGACACGTCAGGAGCCAGTGCTCAGCAGAAACAGACCGGAGCAACCAATGCTACCGTTGCGGCAAGCTGGGCCATAAAGCTAGCCAATGCTCGGATGCATCGCACTGCACCCTGTGTGCAGCAGCAAATAAACCTGCGGGACACACGGTAGGCAGCAAAACCTGCACTACTCAAAAGGCAGTGAAGAAAGGTAGAAGAGCGGAAGCTGGTTTCAGAGCCAGCATGCAGCGCCCTTTCTCTCGTGCCGAGCAGGTACCGATGGCCACAGATTAGTATGGCCATCCACTTTCTGCAGGCGAATATAAACCACTGCGCCAGAGCTCAGGATCTGTTGATTCAGAGTATGGCGCAGTGGTCAATACACGTAGCGGTGGTGAGTGAGCCGTACCTCATCCCGCAAAGAGACGACTGGGCGGCGGACTACGAGGCATCAGTAGCCATTGTCTCTCAAACCACTGCTAGCTCCCCACCCTTCGAAAAGATAGTGAAAGGACGAGGGTGTGTCGCGGTGGTCATTTCTGATGTTCTGGTGATCGGAGGGTACTTCTCGCCAAATCGCAGTCTTACTGAGTTTGAGCAGTTCCTGCTGCAACTGGAGGCCTTACTTGCGCAGGGTCGCTGTAATCAGGTTCTCGTTGCTGGAGATTTCAATGCTAAAGCCCTAGCATGGGGATCTCCAGCAACGGACTCGCGAGGGGAAGCCTTGGTGGAGTGGATAGCTGCGGCTGGTCTAGTGGTAATCAACCGGGGGGCAGTCGACACCTGTGTGAGACAACAGGGCGGCTCAATAGTCGATGTGACGTTTGCCAACCCAGCGCTCGCGCAGCGTATCCAAGGCTGGAAAGTCCTGGACGAAGTCGAGACGCTATCGGACCATAGATACGTGAGGTTCGACGTATCTACGCCCCAAGGGACACTGATGGGCCAGCACAGGCCCCTTCGAGGAGATGGCCCACGCTGGGCGCTTAAGCGCCTTGACAGAGAGATATTGCTCGAAGCCAGTTTGGTGCAGGCGTGGATCTCAGGTCCCGACGATCCAGTAGAGGTGGAACGGGAGACGGAGTGGCTCGGGGAGGCAATGACGCGGATGTGCGACGCTGCCATGCCACGAGTGGCTCAACGCCCGCCTAGGCGACAAGTGTACTGGTGGTCGGAGGAACTCGCGCAGCAGCGGAAAGCGTGCGTAGAGGCACGACGCCGGTACACGAGGTCCAGGAGAAGGAGAGTAAGGGACGTAGAACAGGAAGCTGTGCACTACGCTGCCTATAGGGAGCGGGTGAGAGCCCTTCAAATAGGCATAGGCGAGGCCAAGGTTGAAGCGCGGCGGAACATGCTGGAGACCCTAAACCAGGACCCATGGGGACGCCCCTACAAGATGGTGAGGCGAAAGCTTCGGCCCTGGGCCCCCCCTCTGACACAGAGTCTACAGCCTCAGCTCTTAGAGCAAGTTGTAGCAGGACTTTTCCCAGACAGGGACGAACCTGTGCCACCGCGAATGACCCAGGCGGTTGGCACTGTAGAAGAGAACGAAGAAGAGACAGTACCTGAGGTGTCTGAAGGGGAACTGGGAGCGGCAGTGCTGAGGCTACAAGCCAAAAACACTGCCCCCGGTCCCGACGGCGTACCCGGAAGAGTGTGGGTGCTGGTTCTGAAAGGGCAGGACCAAGTGATGGAACCCAGAGTGAGGCGGCTGTTTAGTGCCTGCCTAGAGCAAGGACGCTTCCCTAGAGAGTGGAAGACGGGAAAGCTGGTCCTGATTCGGAAGGATGGGCGCCCGATGGACTCGCCGTCAGCGTTCCGTCCAATTGTATTGTTGGACGAGATAAGCAAGCTGTTCGAGCGTATTATCTCGGCCCGCCTAGTCAGGCACCTGGAAGGAGAAGGACCTGACCTGAGTGACCTCCAATTTGGTTTCCGTCGGGGCCGGTCCACGATAGATGCTATCTCGCAGGTGAAAGCCCTTGCCACCGAGGCGGTGTCGCAGGGGGAAGTCGTCATGGCGGTCTCCCTGGACATCGCCAACGCTTTTAACACCCTGCCTTGGAGCTGCATCAGGGAGGCACTCAAATACCACGGCGTACCTCAGCATCTACGCAAAATCGTGGCAGCTTATCTGTCGGAGAGGGCAGTAAAGTACCCCGTGCGTGAGGAATGGGGTCGGAGAGAAATGACGTGCGGTGTTCCACAGGGGTCGGTCCTAGGGCCGCTTCTGTGGAACATCGGCTACGATTGGGTGTTGCGGGGAGACAACCTGCCGGGGGTCGGTGTGATTTGCTACGCAGATGATACACTAGTCACTGCTCGTGGCAAATCACACCGAGAGGCTGCAATGCTGGCAACGGCTGCGGTTGCCCAGGTTGTGAGAAGAATTCGGCAGCTGGGACTGGAGGTGGCTTTAAATAAGTCGGAAGCCCTGTGTTTCCATGGTCCCAGGAATGCACCACCGCCTGGGGCTAACCTAGTGGTGAGCGGAGTTTCCATCGACGTCAAGGCAACAATGCGATACCTAGGCTTAGTCCTTGACAGTCGGTGGAACTTTAAGGAGCATTTCTGTCGCTTGGCCCCGAAGCTCATGGGAGCGGCTGGAGCGCTGAGCGGGCTGCTTCCGAACCTTGGAGGACCGGACGTGACTGCTCGCCGCCTGTATACGGGGGTAGTCAAGTCAATGGCATTGTACGGAGCGCCCATCTGGGTGGACGCCCTGATCAACCACAACAAGGCCCTCCTGCGAAGGCCGCAACGGGTCATGGCGATCAGGGCGAGCAGGTGTTACAACACGGTCTCGTTTGAGGCGGCATGTGTGCTAGCGGGGACACCACCGTGGGACCTGGAAGCGGAGGTCCTAGCGGACGTGTATGAAAGGAGGGCGGAGGCGCGACGCCGAAACGTCAACCTAATGCCTGAGGAAGTTAGGCGGTGGAGAAAAAACTCCCGCAAAGAGCTCCTCAGGCAGTGGTGCGAACGACTCGAGGAGCCAAGCGCTGGTCACCGGACCATTGAAGCGCTGAGGACAGTACTGAAAGACTGGCTGTCTAGAGGGCATGGAGTTATCTCCTTCCGACTTGCACAGATCCTCTCGGGGCACGGTTGCTTCGGGAAGTATCTGTGCAAGGTGGCTGGCAGAGAAACCACCACTGCGTGCCACCACTGTGGCCACGCGGAAGACACGGCACAGCACACGCTGTCGGAGTGCCCAGAGTGGACCCAACTACGTGCGGAGCTAGTCGCGACAGTGGGAGCTGATCTGTCGTTGCCAGCCGCAGTTAAAGCTATGACGGAAAGCGAGGAAAAGTGGGCAGCTATGATCTCCTTCTGCGAGCAAGTCATGTTGCAGAAGGAGGCAGCGGAGAGGAGCAGGGAGGATGACACCTCAGCGCATCCCCTGCGAAGACGGCGGATTGGGCGCAGGCGGCTGGCCCATGATAGACGTCCACCATAAAGGAGAGATCTCTGGGCGATGAGTAAGGGGAATTCATCGCCCAAACTGAGATATATCCCTGAGAGGGTCGGCGTGCTAGTCACGCTAAACTAAAAGCGAGAGTCGAAAGGAGACGAAGACCTGCGAAAATCGCGGTCACCCGCTGGAAGAGTTGCGGAAGATTCCGAAAGTGTTCCCGTGACCCTGTCCCAGAGCGGAGAGGTCGTCCACCCCGGGGTTTTAGTGGGTATACCCGCCCTCCTCAAGGGCGGGGGAGTCCCACATAACCACCCGGCCCACCCCCTCGGGCCGGGTGGTATGCGTAAAGCATTTCCCCGGGCAAAAAAAAAAAAAAAAAAAAAAAAAAAAAAAAAAAAAAAAAAAAAAAAAAAAAAAAGGTTAGGTTAGGTTAGGTTAGGTTAGGTTAGGTTAGGTTAGGTTAGGTTAGGTTAGGTTAGGTTAGGTTAGGTTAGGTTAGGTTAGGTTGGGCGGGTCTGGGTTTATCCGTCACTGACGCGTAAACCCGGGCCCTCCGTACCCATCCCGCGATGGGTGCGGAGGCGTCGGTCTTGAGGGAGAGCGCAAGTCGTGATGATCCTCAAGGCAAGTCCAGGGTAATCCTTCACGTGGTTGCTGCCTGTTATTGGTCTGGTCCCCTCTGGAACAGACGTAACTAAAACCCTGGGCGCCGCGGTAGCCGGGGTGAAGATTGTCGCAAAGCTTGCTTTGCGGCGGTCTTCACACCGGATCATTATGTATTGATATGTATGTTTATTTATTACTCTATGTATCTATTGATCATCTTCATCCTTTCCATTACCATCTCATCCCCACGTATTTTTCTTCCTCTTTCTTTTCATTTTTCCGTCTATTTTCATGTATCATTCATTTCTTGTGTTTGCATTTGTGTCTTTTAACTCTTCTTATTTCAGATATCTTCTTCTCCCATGGAGGGGGGGCCCGGGCGCTTGGCGCAGGCTCGAGGAGGTGGGGTCGTGGCGCGCGGCGCCGACTCGAGGAGGTGGGGCCCGGGCGCTTTGGCGCAGGCTCGAGGAGGGGGGGCCCGAGCACAGTCGTGCGGGCTCGAGGAGGTGAGGGGAAGGCGCAAGCCGACCCGAGGCGGAGTCCGCTCCCGGACAACTGCCATACGGTGGATCGTGGTCAGGTTCGGGAGCTGGACGTCGATGGGGGGGGCCCGGGCGCTTCGGCGCTTAGGCCCGAGGAGGTGGGGGGGGGGGGCGCGCTGTATGTTCCAGTGCGTCTCTCCGCGGAGGCGGGTTTGCCCTCGGGCGAACGAGGCTAGGGCGGGGTTGCGGAGAAATGCGACAGCGGTCCCGCGACCCTGCTCGCATGGCCAGCAGGAGAGAACATCCCGGGGTTTTAGTGGGTATACCCGTCCTCTTCAAGGGCGGGGGGAGTCCCACATAACCACCCCGCCCGCCTCCCCTTCGGGGGGGAGGGGCGGGGTGGTATGCGTAAAGCATTTCCCCGGGTCAAAAAAAAAAAAAAAAAAAAAAAAAAAAAAAAAAAAAAAAAAAAAAAAAAAAAAAAAAAAAAAAAAAAAAAAAAAAAGGTTAGGTTAGGTTAGGTTAGGTTAGGTTAGGTTAGGTTAGGTTAGGTTAGGTTAGGTTAGGTTAGGTTAGGTTAGGTTAGGTTAGGTTAGGTTAGGTTAGGTTAGGTTAGGTTAGGTTAGGTTAGGTTAGGTTAGGTTAGGTTAGGTTAGGTTAGGTTAGGTTAGGTTAGGTTAGGTTAGGTTAGGTTAGGTTGGGCGGGCCTGGGTTTATCCGTCACTGACTCGTAAACCCAGGCCCTCCGTACTCATCCCGGATGGGTGCGGAGGCGTCGGTCTTGAGGGAGAGCGCAAGTCGTGATGATCCTCAAGGCAAGTCCAGGGTAATCCTTCACGTGGTTGCTGCCTGTTATTGGTCTGGTCCCCTCTGGAACAGACGTAACTAAAACCCTGGGCGCCGCGGTAGCCGGTGTGAAGATTGTCGCAAAGCTTGCTTTGCGGTGGTCTTCATACCGGATCATCTATTTATATGTGTATGTTTATTTGTTATTGTGTGTATATATTGATCATTCACGTATTATTCTTCCTCTTTCTTTCTCTTTCGTCTCATTCAGATCATCCATTTCTTATCCTTTTCATTTGTGTCTTTTGATCTATTCTTCTTTTTACATAGCCTTCCAAGGAGAGAGCGGAGAGGGAAGGAGAGGACGATACTCTCTCCCTCCCAATCCGCCGCCGCAGACCGGGCCGCGGGCTATTGGCCTGTGCCCGCCACCTGCCGCCATTATGGGGACTTTCGGGTGGCGGATCGGGGGGTCCGTCACCCGAGTTAAGAAGTCCCGAGCTGAAATGCGCCCTGATGTGTTCTGGGGCGCATTAAGCGGAGATAGAGGCTTGATACACCTCCGAGGAGAGCCCAGCCCAGGGCATCCGCAGGTGTGGTCGCGGTGCGTGCGTCAGCGATCCCGCGGCCACACCACATGCGGCGAGAGAACACCCCCGGGGTTTTAGTGGGTATACCCGCCCTCTTCAAGGGCGGGGGAGTCCCACATAACCACCCTGCTCCCCTCGGGCGGGGTGGTATGCGTAAAGCATTTCCCCGGGCATAAAAAAAAAAAAAAAAAAAAAAAAAAAAAAAAAAAAAAAAAAAAAAAAAAAAAAAAAAAAAAAAAAAAAAAAAAAAAAAAAAAAAAAAAAAAAAAAAAAAAAAAAAAAAAAAAAAAAAAAAAAAAAAAAAAAAAAAAAAAAAAAAAAAAAAAAAAAAAAAAAAAAAAAAAAAAAAAAAAAAGGTTAGGTTAGGTTAGGTTAGGTTTAGGTTAGGTTAGGTTAGGTTAGGTTAGGTTAGGTTAGGTTAGGTTAGGTTAGGTTAGGTTAGGTTAGGTTAGGTTAGGTTAGGTTAGGTTAGGTTAGGTTAGGTTAGGTTAGGTTAGGTTAGGTTAGGTTAGGTTAGGTTAGGTTAGGTTAGGTTAGGTTAGGTAGTTAGGTTAGGGTTAGGTTAGGTTAGGTTAGGTTAGGTTAGGTTAGGTTAGGTTAGGTTAGGTTAGGTTAGGTTAGGTTAAGTTAGGTTAGGTTAGGTTAGGTTAGGTTAGGTTAGGTTAGGTTAGGTTAGGTTAGGTTAGGTTAGGTTAGGTTAGGTTAGGTTAGGTTAGGTTAGGTTAGGTTAGGTTAGGTTAGGTTAGGTTAGGTTAGGTTAGGTTAGGTTAGGTTAGGTTAGGTTAGGTTAGGTTAGGTTAGGTTAGGTTAGGTTAGGTTAGGTTAGGTTAGGTTAGGTTAGGTTAGGTTAGGTTAGGTTAGGTTTGGTTAGGTTAGGTTAGGTTAGGTTAGGTTAGGTTAGGTTAGGTTAGGTTAGGTTAGGTTAGGTGTAGGGTTAGGTAGGTTAGGGTTAGGTTAGGTTAGGTTAGGTTAGGTTAGGTTAGGTGGTTAGGTTTGGTTAGGTTAGGTTAGGTAGGTTAGTTAGGTTAGGTTAGGTTAGGTTAGGTTAGGTTAGGTTAGGTTAGGTTAGGTTAGGTTAGGTTAGGTTAGGTTAGGTTAGGTTAGGTTAGGTTAGGTTAGGTTAGGTTAGGTTAGGTTAGGTTAGGTTAGGTTAGGTTAGGTTAGGTAGGTTAGGTTAGGTTAGGTTAGGTTAGGTTAGGTTAGGTTAGGTTAGGTTAGGTTAGGTTAGGTTAGGTTAGGTTAGGTTAGGTTAGGTTAGGTTAGTTAGGTTAGGTTAGGTTAGGTTAGGTTAGGTTAGGTTAGGTTAGGTTAGGTTAGGTTAGGTTAGGTAGGTTAGGTTAGGTTAGGTTAGGTTAGGTTAGGTTAGGTTAAGTTAGGTTAGGTTAGGTTAGGTTAGGTTAGGTTAGGTTAGGTTAGGTTAGGTTAGGTTAGGTTAGGTTAGGTTAGGTTAGGTTAGGTTAGGTTAGGTTAGGTTAGGTTAGGTTAGGTTAGGTTCGGTTAGGTTAGGTTAGGTTAGGTTAGGTTAGGTTAGGTTAGGTTAGGTTAGGTTAGGTTAGGTTAGGTTCGGTTAGGTTAGGTTAGGTAGGTTAGGTTAGGTTAGGTTAGGTTAGGTTAGGTTAGGTTAAGGTTTGTAG